>PISW01004397.1:22350-167249 GCA_004023785.1 Mungos mungo
CTGCAGGCACCCTGCCCCCACCCGCACCCCTGCCCAGCCCCCACCGCACCCCTGCCCCATCCCTGACCTGCAGGCGCCCCGCCCCCACCCCCAGACAGCACCGGGTGCGGTAAACACCTGCACTGCTCTTCCAGCCAGAACCATGGTGCCTCCCTGTCATTCTCGCTGGGAGTCCCAACACAGTAAGGCTGCGGGAGACTCTGCTCTGCGGCCTCAGCAGGACTTGGTGGCCGGACCTGGGGGACATCTCCCAGCTCAAGTGCTGGGAGGGACCTCACACACCAGGGGCCCTGGACCCCACGCTGGGGTCTCCCAAGGCCTCCTGGGAGATTGGGAAGAGCAGGCGAGTCTTGACCTCCAACCCCTCCTGGAGGCACACGGGGACCCCGCGAGACACACATGATCACACGCGGCCCCAGAGAGAAGAAAGCGAGAAGGAACCAAACACCCAACCGCAGAGGGACACAGCCCCCCCCCCAGCTGCTGAGGCCCGGGAGGGGGTGGACGTCACTCCCAGCACTGGACGAAGGCCCGCCATCAGCCTGACCTGTCCCTCGAAGCCGGCAGAATCCGCTAGAACTTTAAGAGTAGATTGAAAAGAGGGGCGCCTGGGGGGCTCAGTCGGTTAAACGTCCAACTTAGCTCAGGTCATGATCTCATGGCTCATGAGTTTGAGCCTGGGGTCGAGCTCTGTGCTGACAGCTCGGAGCCTGGAGCTGCTTTGGCTTCTGTGTCTCCCTCTCTCTCTGCCCCTCTGCAGCCTGTGTTCTGTGTCTCTTTGTCTCTCAAAAATAAATAAACATAAACATTTTTTTGAAAAAAAAAAAAAAAACAGAGGGCAACAGGAAGAAAGTCAACTCGCTCCACAGAGCATGGGGAGAGCAGGGCCGCCGGGGAGCTGGGGTGCGGGAACCTTCAGGACCCCACGGCCAAGGGCAGAGCCCACGGGGGCGCAGACACGAGCCTGGAGCGGCCCCACTCGCATGGAGCTCAGACGTCCCTGAGCAAACAGAGACATCAAGGAGGCCCAGGGCACAGCCCATTTTCCAGAACTTGCCATCAAGAACCGAAATGTCACCTCTCCAGCCTGGAGGAGGGGAGCACCGCCTGAGGGGCAGGGGCGGAGCCCATGCAGGGAAGAGGTCTTCGGGAGGAGGTCACTGGGCTTGGGAACACGATCTGGTTTCCTTGCTTACGCCAGCTTTCGCATTTTACATCATCTCAGAAACACTAAGCAAACTGACCCTGAGTCCTGAGGACAGAACCAAGCCGCCTGCCAAGTTCCTAACACGCCACAAGGACCTGCTGGCAAGTCCGTCCTCCTCACACAGCGAAGGAGGCAGGGCCCCCGACGCCGGCGGCTCACCAGCTCTTCCCACGTTCTGGAAGCCCGGGGCCCCTGCTCGCCCCACAGGAGCCCTCCTGTCAAGGGGGGCTCTCGACGGATACAGGGGAGAGGCAGCTCCGTGGGAAATGCGGGGCCTGCAGAGCGCCCCGCATCGGGGCTCGGGGGTCCGTGGCTGCATGGATGGGACGCACCCACAGTTTGTTCAGGGGGGTCCTTCTCCCCCCAGAGAGGGTGCAGGACACACCCACGGTTTGTCTGGGGGCGCCTTCTGCCCCCAGAGAGGGTGCGGGGTGACCTGGGAGGCACAGAGGCGGGTGGCAGCAAGCCAAGCGGCCACCGGCTCCCTGCAGGCCCGGAGCGCCTCTGCAGCCTCGGGTGGGCTGGTTGGTTTTTGAACATTATTTACTTATTTTTGGGAGAGAGAGAAAGAGAGAGAGAGAGAGAGAGAGAGAGAGAGAGAGAGACCACAAGCGGGGGAGAGGCAGAGAGAGGGAGAGAGAGAACCCCGAGCCAGCTCCACGCTGTCAGCACGGAGCCATGAACTTGAGCCAAAAGTAAGACTTGGAGGCTTAACCAACTGAGCCCCCCAGGCACCCCCAGCCTCAGTTCTTTTCCCTTAACAATAATAATATAATAATAACAAGAACGTCCCCCCCCCCCAAGGAGGTTCTGAGGACTCAATAACATTTAGAAATGTCAGAGATGACAAGGTGCTTTATAAACGTGTAATCAAGGAGGCAGTTCTGCAGAGAGGCCGGCGCTCTGCCGTGGGGCTCCATGTCCCGGTGCCCCGCCCCTGTCACCTCTCAGGGCCTCAACCCACATCCAGGCTGCCCGGTCATAAGCTACTTTTGAGAAAGAAGCTCAGGAGTCTCCGTGTCTCTCACCAGGCAGAGAGACACGACGGCAGGATGAGGAGACTCCGGTAGAGAAGCGTTTAAGTGCTCGACATGTGGTTCCAAAGGCTGTTACACTTCACACCTGTCACATGTGACCTGAGGTCTTCACAGGGACTGGCTGGACTGCACAGGTCACCGTCCATGCTCACGCCCCTCTCTTCGCTTCCTACCTTCCCTTCGCCCCTCGCTGTCAGTCACACTGACCCACTTCTTATTCTGGAACAAACCAGCAACTTCTGCCCCCGGGCCTCCCCACGCCTAATGGCATCTCCCCCTAAAGTCTACAAGACCTTCCTCATCACCTTCAAGTCATCTCCTTTTCCCTCCCCCTTCCCAGCTTTATTTTCTGGAGCATTTATCACCACCTACTATACCTCCTGGTCTGAACACACTTAAAAATTAAATTTATTTCCCAGGTTTCAAATATAAACTTGAAGTTATATATGTATTTAAACGGAGTACGTTTTGTTTTTCTTTTCAGCTTAGAAACCAAACCTATTTCTTTCTAGCCTACACTTAAAATATTTTTCAAATGAGCAAAACATTTTAAAAGTATTTAGCAAGTGCCAACTGGCAATTTTATAATGAAAACGTATTTAACAAGCCGATTAAATCTGAAAGTTGAAGGGACACCTAACCTTTCTGCCTCGGCCCCTCCGGCCCACAGTCTATCTTTCCATTTTCCGGGGCTGCCACCAAGTAAGTCCCTCTTGGTTTAGGTTTGTTTGTTTTCCGGAAAAAAGAGTTGAAAGGTGGGGATGTGTAAGAAGGACAGGAAACTTCCTGGGACCAGCTCCCCCGTGAGTCTGACGGGCTGGGGACACAGAGCTGCCCCGCCGACGGGCAGCCCTCCTCCGACCACCGCGGTCCTGGTGGAAGAGGGCAGGGGTCCCGGTCTCGGGGCAGGCGGCCCGGTGAGCACAGGGGGCGGCTGGTCACCAGGGGAGGGGCCCCCACAGGGGACGAGAGGGCCTCCCTGGCCAGGGCACAGATCCTCACAAAAGGAAGGGATCGTGCTTTCAGAAGGGCTTTGGGTCTACCTGTCTACAATGGAAGATGCATCTTAAGAAAATACAGCCCAATTTGGGAAGTATCAGGACAGTGACTAGAATCTACCCCGCGCACTTTGTCCGGAAGGCGCAGTGGTGGACAAGCAGCGGCTGTGACCATCTCAAAGCTGAGCTCCCACACGCGCAGCTATGAAAGCTCCGGGTTCTAGAAGAGTGAGTTCACAGGGAGAACTCGAATCGGACAAATTACAGAGAGAGCATCTTGGGGTGCCCAGGTGGCTCAGCTGGTGAAGCGTCTGACTTGGCTCCAGCTCAGGTCATGATCTCACGGTCCATGAGCTCAAGCCCGGCACTGGGCTCTGCGCTGATAGTGCCTGCTTGGGATTCTCGCTCTCTCTCTCTCTCTGCCCCTCTCCAACTCACACTCTCTCCACAAAATACAGAAACATTAAAAAAAAAAAAAAGAAAGAAAGAAAGAAAGAGAGCATCTTTGTTCTCAGGAGCGGCTGGTGAGCCAGGGATAATCAGAGGGCACAGGAGAGGGAGGCCAATTACCGAGTGCTGGGAAGTTTCTGGAATATGAGCCCTGAACGCAAAGACTGGGCACAGAGAGAAATCCCAGGATGGCTGCCTGGGCAAGGCTGCCCACAGGTTACAGAGAGCCACAGCCAGGAGCCGGGAGTGTGGGGGGAGGGGACGCGACACTGGAGGGCTCCTTCGGAAGCTTCCAGCAAGGCCATCCACCTCCCTGCACGCTCGAGGGGCTGCCCAGGAGACAGACAGCCTACATGGGGGGCTTCAGACGGCCTGTGCAGCTGCTGGGGCGTCCGCACAGACTGAACCCCCACCGGGGGGCTGGCTCAACCCTCTTTAACTTGAGGAAATGGCTTAAGAACCAAAAAATTCTGAACATTCCAGCTGCGCAAGACAGACTCCAGAGTCGTGGAGATGAATGCTTATCACCCAGAGTTATTCTAGGAACTTAATTAAATCCTCCGTGTGGAGAAACTCGGCTATTTTACTGCTGTGGTTATTTCATTTGGAACAAAGACTATTAATAAACCAGCCGTGCTGATAAGCTAAGCTACAAATAATGATAAGAAGTAAAATGGAATTAAGGTGAGTCAGTTCTACTGTATCTTTAAAATTCTGATCTGACCCTAAATACCAAAATGTCACTGCCTTTGGGACCTGCACAAACTTTAAATGAACATGCTCCTTTGGAAAGAGTTGTCAAAATAAGTAAAAAATCTAATGAATGTTTTCAAATTCATTAATGTTTAGTAAAAGGCGAAAGATTTATATGATCTGAGGAGAAACCAGAGCATACATTCATTACTGTTTAGGACCTTGTCAGGCTCCCCTAATATTTCCACACCATGCGTTATTCAAGTTTTAACTTTTTTACTGACCAGCTGAAGCTGGTTTTCTGGTGCTGAGTGTAAAATCACTGGATTCCGTGGGTTTATAATATCCTGGAGCGGCAAGTGACACGAATTTACAGTTCTGCAAGTGACGGATTCGGCTAAGTCATACCTAAAGGTTTTCAATCGATCTGTACCTATATTAGAAGCTGACTTAGCAAAGTGCTCATCAACCTTACTTGATAAACCTACCTGGAACGGAGTATCAGCAGCTAAAGGATCTGTTTTTTGTTTCATTTGCATCACAAAGCGCTACTTTAGGTCACTTTTATGCCGGAAAACAACCTTCGAAAACCCTGCGGTCATACAAGAACAAAACAGAAGCAGACATTGCCACACACCACCTGAGAAATTCACCCTTTAAAACATGCATCAAGGGGCGCCTGGGGGGCTCAGACGGTTAAGTGTCTGACTTCAGCTCAGGTCATGATCTCACGGTCTGTGGGTTCAAGCCCCAAGTCGGGCTCTGTACTGACAGCTCAGAGCCTGGAGCCTGTCTTCAGATTCGGATTCTGTGTCTCCCTCTCTCTCTGCCCCTCCCCCACCTGCTCACGGGAGCGCTCTCTCTCTCTCTCTCTCTCAGATATAAATAAACATGAATTAAATTTTTTAAAAAATGCATCCAGGCTGTAATGGTAGAAACTGACCACCGGAATCTCCCTTTCTAGAAATTTCTGTCATCTTGGGAGTTCGGGAGCTCCAGAATGTCGTCAGTTTCCCCAAGTTCCAGCGCCTCCATTTATTTTCTCCGAACAAAATCAAGCGGCTGCGCGCACACTAATCCATGGCTTGTTTAATCCTGATTATTGCTCTGAGTTTCTAAAGCACGATTTGCACAGGTTTTAAACTTAGTAAGAACACCCTGGCCTATCTCCAAACCCTCGCCCCCTCCTCACCACCGCCCCCCACTCACCCAGGTCCCGAGAGAGGACAGAAAGGAGGCCGAGCAGGTGCACCTCTCCCAGGGCGTGTGGGCGTGGCCTCCACAGCAGGCCTGGGAATTCCCGGACTGACAACGGTCCCTACTTCGGGGGGCTTCCCCCACCCACACCGGACAGGGCAGCCCTGCTGGGTCCCCAGGCTGCGCTAAGGAAGGGACCCAAACCTGCCCCAGGAAAGATCGCTGGCTTTATTTATCAAGACTCCCTACAGAGCAAAGCACATGAGAATCTTCCTTCCCACGGCTTTTCCATCTAACGCGCTAAGTGCTCCACGGGGCCAGACCCGACACGGGGCAGCCGACCTCTGCTCGCCCCAGAGCCCGGGGTGGAAGCGGCCCCCATCCCAGAGGCCAGGCAGATCGCTGGTGCTCACGGTGGCAGGCGTGTGGCCCCGGGGGCTGCCATCTGCTAGGAAGGCAGTCCTGTCTCCGAGGACGCCGGAGAGAGTGACAGCCAATGTAAACAAAACCCTGAGTCACCCGCTAAGCACCAGCCCGCGGAGCCCCATTACAGTTTTTAAAAAATACGCACGGGGCTTACGCGTTTTTGTTTGTTTAGTCTTCCCTCGCGCCTCTGAACCTGGGGGCACAGTCCCCTCATCAGGAAGGCAGAAGAACCCTCTCTCCTCATATAAAAATTCAGTTAAATGTTTTTTTTTTTTCTCAGAAGAAAAATCTTGAAAACAAAATGGGCACTGGTGAAATCGTCCCGTCCCCAGGTCGCCACCCGCGAGGCTGATCAGTTAACGCATCTGTCTGAATCGGTTAGTTTTCAAACACGCTCATTCACTGTTAAACAAGGTAAGGACTCATTTCTTAGAAAACTGCTAATGGACTTGTTCCAGATATTTTCCTTATAGAATAAAGACACCTCACAGTGAGGGTCCAATCACAAAGAGCAATTTAGATTCCCAGATACTAGAGGCTTTTCCATTTGAATCATCCCAAGAATCGTCTTCTCCTTTTTTCTAACAAGTTAGCACAGGACCTCGAACGTCTGTGCCAAAGCTTCACTCTCCTACCTCTCCAGTCACCGCGACCACGTGGCGTGAGCAGCCGTGTCTCCCTAACTCACAACACGCTTCCTCATTCGGGGACCTCAGTCTCCTCTCTCTCTGCCTGTCCCTGGACCTTTCAGTCTGTGCATGAAGCAGTTTACCAAAACGTCCCCAAGAAGACAGAATGCCGCTTCACAGATGCTGGGTTGTTCTGGAAGGAACAGGACGTATCTTGGGAGGACGCTATTCATCAGTACACAAAAGACCACAGGCACAGAGCACACTCTATTCGTTCTTGATAATATTTGCAAACGTTTCTACCAGCCAATTAAGTGGCAACCTTGGACAAGACGGCTGACCTCCCTCGGCCTCCGCGCTCACAACCTGAAACGAGTTCCGTGTTACGGGCAGTTCCCAACCCTTCTCCCTCACTCAGAACGGCCCTGTGTTTTCTTCCGATGGTCTCCACGCCGGGCGGAAAGAGTTTTCGTGTATTTGGTGGGAGGGCAGGGCGGAATTTTATCAAGTATAACATGCAGTTGGTTCGCTGAAATAAAAACAGCCTTGCGTGTGCAGACAGCTCCAGGAAGCGCATCTGGAAACCCCCAGGACAGACCAGCGACCGCAACAGCTCTGGGACCCACAGACACAATGACAGCCGAGGAAGCAGTATCCAGTTCCAAGCCCTTCTCACCGCCAGGTGTAACACAGGTTTAAACAGTTAGGGGGCTTTCCTTCCACGCCCTCCTTCCTGCCTCACTGCCCACATTGTACTCCAGATGAATAAATAGCCGGGGGAAGAAGAGAGAAATTAAGTAACTATCACCCAAGTGAAATCAAAAACAAAACGTTACCTTGAAAGTTGCACTGAGGATGCTCTACAAAAAACCCTAATGTAACCATTGGCCTTGAGCTTCCAAAGCACAGGCGATGGTGTGTGGGACTTGGAGACAACAGTGACCTAATGTAAAGAGCACAGGCGGGGGATCCGAGGTCCGGAGGAGGCTGCTGGTCCATTGGCACCTCTCCGGGGTTCACCTGCTGGCTCCGGGAACTTTGCACGGGTCCCCTGGCCTCTAGAAGCTGCAGATTCCTCATTCCCAAGAAGCGGCCCAGCCCACGTCACCAGGTTTTGGATTATCATGTGATTACATACGTGAGAACATATCTAAACCCTATGAAGCAAAGAACGCCACTTTCTGGATTTTTGAACAATTCTTTTGATCTAAAGGGGGCGGGGCACGCAATCATCTTTCGGTACTGATTAGAACAACGGTCACATTTTCATCATCTCCAGCTGCGGCTGCCTTCTTTCACTCATTGTCCATCAGTTCTGATACTGCTACACGTAAGTTGGAGGCAAAAGATGGACCGCTTTAAGTAACTGCTTTTAAGTCTGCATCGAGGTAGCTCGGTATAATGTTCAAAAGTATTAAAGATTATGCATTAATACCATGCAAAAGCATAACCCATCCTTAAGATAACCATGGATTCTAAGGTAACACGTAAAATCACATAAGATAATGGAACCTTCATAATCCCCATTTTTAGCCATTGAAAACATTGAAATTTTTAATCTCACTCAAGTATGTATACCAGTACCATATGGATAGATCAAAGCAACAGTAAGATTATAAGTGTAGTTAAGGATATAAAGTTTTAACATGATTAGAGAATAGAGCATTATTCAGTAGTTGATTCTCAATTTTTAAAAAATTCACACCAAGCCTCTCGGAGCATGACCACGTAAGAAATGGACCCCCCCCCAATATTTATTTCTGGAAAATTTGATACTCCTTAAAATCAAGACTAAAAAACCCGCCAGTACTTATAAAGTGCTACAATGTGGTCATTCATCTTTAAAGTATATTATGTACCACAATATTTGGCCAGCTATTCCAAGTTTCAGTAAAAGCACAATAGGGAAGGCATATTTTACAGATCTTTCCGTGGGCATGAATATCACATGTGGCATAAGAAAACAGGGCCACATCTGGAGACACGTTTACCTAATCAAGTTTTACAATGTCTCTGCACATGTAGAAGTTACCTAACACAAATTTTATAATTTTCAAGTCCAAGAAATCGGAGCCACTAACTGGACTGCATTTTACCACTGGTAAACACGCAGCCTCGGAGCTTTAACCCAACTCTATTTCAGCATCCGTGTGCGATGCGCGCACCGTATCCACGGAGCAAGATGATAGCACACAGCGTACGATTCGGCTCCCTTGACTCGACTTCCTTCTGTGCCTCTGATTTCAGCCTGCAGTCCACACGCGTCTCTGCGGCTCTCTAGAAAGAGCTCGAATCATCAGGACAGTTATGAACCCCAGCCTTTCCTCCAACAGTTGCCAGAAGCAAACAGAACACTGAACCCAGGCTCCAACAACCTACCAAAAACAAACCACCGCGATCTGGCAGGACACGTTCCGCTGAATAAAACACACACAGAGTCTCCCCCATTTAAATTCAGCTCGTGCTGTTTTCACGAAACCCACCACCTGATCAATAAACATGCTCATCACTGATCATTGCGGAGGCTCAGAAAACTTTGTTTTCATTTGCTTATTAAAATGCCGACATGAAAACGCCTACCTTGCCCACTTGGTCTAGAAAAACACATTCTATTCATGTCTGTAGGAGAGAAAAATCTACAGAGTTTCCCCTATTATTCGTGGCCTCGCTTAAGACCTGGCTTTGGGGCGGGGCTTTACGTCCCTCTGAGTTTCTCCCCACTCCACTTGGCAGGGCAGATCAAAGAGTAAAGTTACATTTTCCCTTAAGTTTCTAAGGTGAAACGGGAACACTGGATTCTGGGCTACCCAAAAAAAAACACCACACAACAACAACAAAAAACCCCTCTCCACTTGCCAAATCTGATACCAAAAGTTAACTAGCTTTTGGAACTTGACTTCTACGGAACCTGCCTTTCTGGAATCCTAACAGAAAACCCAGGATAGCCATGCAGTTACTAACTGCTGGAAGTTCTTTGTAGAAAGAGTGAGATTCATTTAATACATATAATTCTGAAGAAAACAGAGCATTAGTTATCTATTAAAATTGTTTTCGGGAGGAGCGGACCTGTGGAAGGGCAAATAAATCAAACGCGGCAGGTGTCCCTACGGCATCCGATGACCCAGCAAATCCAATCCAGGCAGGAGCGGCTCCCCGAACTGAATCAGCCCGAACCCTGAAACCCAGGCCAGCACCGGACTCAGCAGCTCCCAGTTTAACAGGGTTCTGTTCTCCTTCTAACACATCCCACGTGAGGAGTCAACACTATCCATTTCCAAAACGTAGATTCTAATTCTAAATTTCCCTGTCGACAGTATCTCGTGGTATATACACAAACTACCTTGAGACAGTTTCCGCATGAGGATGCCGTTTTCCTCGGTTGCTATTCCACTATGTAATTTAAAACACTACCACCTTGCCATTGATAATTATCTGTGAACAAAGTCTCAAGTTAAATAAAGAGGGTGAAAACGCGGTTCTCAGAGACTGGAGTGGAGTTGGCAATCAAACAAAAAAAGGCATGGAATTCTTAAACAGGTCTTTGCTCCGTTTTCAGAGAACTAGGAGTTGTCGTTTTTATTTTGTTTTTAGGAACACTCAATGGCAAAAGTGACTTTCCCCTAAACACTCCTGGTTGCAAGGGAGTAAGTATCAACAGCGTCTTTGGATCAGCAAGATACTTTAGAAGAGCGTTTAACGGTTCTTGACTTTTATGATCTCCTGGACCTCCCAGTGGCCAGAAGGTTACAACTGCCCCATTTTACAGGCAGGGAGAGTGAGAAAGAGGGGCTAAGTGGCTTCCCTGTGTCACACACTGACTCACTGAGATCAGCAACCAGAACCCGGGTTTCCTGATCCCTGGCTTAATGCTCCACACACTCCGCTTCCTTCTACGAAGTACTATTTTTGTAAAGGTTTCTCTTTCAATAAAGGAAATAGAACGAGTCACGTGACTTTCATTCACGAAAGCCTGTGTGTTTTCATCAGCACCTTGGCTGTCTGTTCCTGGGAACGGGGCAGGAGCCTGTTCGCTATTATCTTCTTCCAACAAGAGCTGGCCAACCAAGCAGGAAGCGGGCGCAGCCGAAGAAGAAGGGGCATGTGGTTGGTCAAGCCGCCTTGCTGGGGTTCTAAAAATACGCCAGTTCTTTGTTCTAAGCCTTCCAACAGGCAATCTTTTTAAACAGAAATCGTGACTGCACTGGGCCTCTGGAACGCTTCCTCTTACCCTAACCTTCTCTGCGCACAGGACACGCACGTGTCCTCCGCTTATCACACAGAATTTAATCAGCAGATGTCCTGCGGTCACTCTTACCTAACCTGCCTTATACATACCTAGAAACCCATTTTAGGATACAAATCCCACCAAGGGGACCGCTAAGATCGCACCTTTTACGATACACGCCATCTATCCTCATAGCACAGAAACGCATAAAGTTAAGTTTTAAATGCTGTGTTAAAGCATAAATTCAGTACTATATTTCTAGTTCCCTAACAGCGTTCTGACGCATTGGCTGACTTCCCTACACACACACACACACACACACACACACACACACACCACAGCAAGGACCTTCCCTTACTTCCAGTAAGATACATAATTTAGAGTTTGGCTTTTATTTGCTCTGGATTAATATGTAACTATCGTATGATATATACTATTATTGTGTATTAACACAGAGCACGCACACACGTGCGCTGCACACGCGCACCACACCACCCCTAAGGTATACTGTCTCTTACGCTCTAGCACCGAAGTCCCACCATCCCCGATTCCACAGGAGACAACGTACCAAACCCTGCAGGAACCTTATGTCTTTGTTACCACTTACACACACACACCAAGCCCTATTCCCGTGACGCCCAGTTACTCTGCGCTGGTATAATTCAGACATCTCCCCATGTGGGGCTCCGGGAACACTCACACCGCTTCTCACGGCCTGGGGAGTTCTTTCCTAGTTCATCTTCAAAGAAGTGCTCTGCAAGCCTTCCTCCCAGAAATCCTCCTCCTCCAGGACACTTATCTCCTGTGAACTTCTCATTTATGAGCACCACACACAACCTTCTCCAGGCACACGTGAGCCACGTAAAAGCGGACGTCCGTTTGGAGTTTCTCACTGTTTCCCCCTGGCTCCGTGGACCACAGTTCAGGTGCCGCGGGCATTAAAGACGACATCCCGGTCTTTCCTATCCTCCTGTTCTCCGGGTCGGATGAGCTTACTAGAAATCCGTTTATCACGTAGTCGTCTTCGCAGACTGTGGTTTTGGCCAATGGATCAGCTGCAGCTTTCCTTAAAAATAGCCCTTTTCCTTCTTTCAAGGGTGTTCACCAGAATGCCCACAGACACCCTGGAGGACCAGCTGCCACGCCCGTCTCCGCTGACACCTGGAGCACGTGACCACCGCCCTGGCCTCAGTCCTGAACCCGAGAGGTCGAAAGGAATCGTATACTGGTGGGAAAACAGAATCAGCTAAAATCAGGTCTCCAACTCAACTTCTCTCCCGCAGTTTAAATTGTTCCCGAGTCTGAAAAGGGCCTCATATCATAACACGTGGATCACGTTTCCGAATGTATCTCCTTTATCAGAAAGGCCTTGGATCCTCCTCGGCGTGTGGATGCAAACCCGTGAGCACCCCAGCTCCTCCAGGAGCCGCTCCCAAAGCCCTTCGAATCCAGGCCGGGTTTTGGCCGCCGACTTCACCTAAAGGAGTAAAAGGTGTTGGGTTCTCAGGCTGCTTTTCCGATGAGAATCAGATTTCAGCAAAACCTTTCCTGTTCACGAAGGCGTACACCCATCTGGGCACCAGAGAAGAATCTCTGTGTGTCCGCCTGTTTTCTCCACTCAACTCCAGGCACGCTGTCCAGAGTGGAGTCCTGGATTCGGCGGACCCTCCAGCTCCAGGACACACTGGCAGTTTTCTGCAAGTGCCTCTACTGTCCCACTGAACTTTAGGGAAAGTGACCTTTAGTGGAGAGTCGTGGGGTATGGTACCGTCTGACAGGTTCCAAGTGAGTTCATTAGATGCTAATGCACCATATTCCAGCTGATTCTCCAGGACTCTTCCCATCTCTTATTCTGCGGTTTTATCAAGAAGGTAAAGAGCTCTTCCTCTACTGTGTTAGAACAGGGCGTCTCCCCTCTGGCTGTACCGTTAGATCCCGGGGACCACCAGTCGCAGGTGTGCTCTGAGCCTTGCGGTGCACTCAGATCCCACTCAGCCGGCCCGTGTTCCTCACCAACAAGAGCTGCACGGACCCCAAGCCGCCTCGATCAGCACCCAGCCTCCGCCGCCTGGTGGCCTGAGGCCAGCGTCCACGTAACGCCGTCACTGCTCTGCGTCCCCTGGATCCCACAGAGCCTCCACTTCCCTAGCAACCCCCCACCGCCACAGAAAGATCCAGAATTAGAAACGTGTGAACTGAACATTCACCCCCCTCTATTTCCTCTCCGCCCCCAGGCCCGTCACTCGACATCTGAGATCCTCGGAACACGCCGGCACCTCCCACTCCTCACGGCTCTGGAAAGGACCGGGCTGCAGTCTTCCACCGGTTTTCTCTCAAGCATGGATTCTGAGTCCCGTCTGCGCATCACCATCCCCTGGGCAGACTCTGGAAAACTCTGGTGCCTGGGCTCTGCCTCACTTGAGTGTGCCCTGGGGGAGGCCCGTTCCTCACCCCTCCTCAGGTGAGTCGACCAGGGACAGAGCCAGCAGAGGACCGGCCCACCCCCCACCCCAATGGCACCCGCACAGCCTGGGAACTTCTTAAGAATGCACCTTCTAAGCCACACCCCAGACTGACTGCATCAGGATCTCTGGGGCTTCACACAGCCCGCCCATCCAGGGTTCTAGCAAACAAGACCAGGTGACTCCCAGGCAGGCTCAAAACACTGTCACCATTTCAGACCCTCGGGAGGAAAAAGAGGGTCTCCCATGGAAGAGGCCTTGGGGTTTACTATAAAACTGAAATGCTTCACCAACTGCTCCCTGCGGTGGCCACCAAATGGAGGCTCCTTTTCTAACGGACTCTCAGATTTGTGTTCCTGAACTCTGAGGCTCAGCTGGAATCAGGTGGGACCCGGTTCCAGGGAGACAAAGAGACAGGGGAGGGGCCAATCAGGACTTCGGGTCAAGCACCCCCAGCCCCAGCTGGCACTCTGGGGCAAGGGGGGGGGGTGACCTGCCGGCGGCAACCGCCCGGTGAAGCAGGAGAGGAGGGGCTGTGGGAAAAGAACAAGAGGGCGGGGCCGAAACAATAAATCCCAATCCCCCACGTGCCTGAGGCTGCACATCCAACTCAAAGACCCCTGGGCCACTTTGGCCACGGAGCCAAAGATAAGCAAAACCGAGGAGGCGTGTCCAAGATTCTGGCGCCCGGGTCAAGGTAGCAAAGGAGGGACGGAAACCCTCCCCCGCGATCCCGCCCCGCCTCCCGCCATCCGCCAGGTGCCAGGGCCTCACCTTTCACGACCGTGGCCTCCTTCAGGTGATGGGACAGGAAGTCGATGCTGGCATAGGTGTTGGCAGAAGGCAGGGCGCCAGGGCCCGGCCCCCCGCACACCCCGCTGGCGCCGCCGCTCCCCACGGCGGCGCTGATGAGACCCCCGAGGCTACGGGTCCGGCCCCAGGCGCTCTTGTCTCCCGACGGCGGGGGTGGGTGCTGCTGCAGGGGTGGCGACAGCCCAGCCTCGTCCCTCACGTCGATGGCGATGTAGTTGAGGCCGTTCTGGAAGCCGGCAGAGGTCTCCCTGCGCATCGGCGAGGCGCTGCCCCCCGGGCACCCAACCAAGCCCGCGGGCTGACTCGGCAGCCTGGGCCGCGCCTGCTGGGGGGGCGGGGGCTGCACCTGGCGGGGGGACGTGGGGCGCTCGTCGCCCCCGGCCAGGCCGCCGCTGCCGCCGCCTTCGCTGCTTTTCCTGAGAGAGACGTTTTCCACAGAGGCGGAGTTGTGGCGCTTCGGGTTATGGGCGAAGGACGGGGACACGGGGGTCACAGTGGTGGTCGAGGAGAAGGTCTCGGAGCTGTGGCGGCGGCGGCCGCCCTGCGGGTCTGCGCGGATGACCTTGGCGCCCCGGTGCGGGTCTGGGGGCTGGCCGGCCTGCAGGAAGGCCTCCACGCCGGACACCTGATCCATGAGACTCAGCCTCTTGACGCCGGACGCGGGGCTGGCCACGCGGGCACCTTCCGGCTTCGGCGGCGCAGCGATGGGCTGTGGCGGGGTGGCAGCCACGCCGAAGGCCATCTCGGTGTAGTCGCCATTGTCCCCAGTCTCGGAGGACGACGAGGCGGCAGCGCAGGGGCCCCGGGGAGGGGGCGCCTGGGGCAGGCGGTACAGCTCTCCCGGCGGGGGCGGCGGGGGCTGCAGGGAGGCGGCGGGGGCGGCCGGGCGCGGGGGCAGGGGCGGGTAGGGGGAGGAGGCCTCGGGGGACAGGAGGGCGTCCAGGGAGCCCACGGGGTCCCCGCCCCGGCCGCCCGGCTTGGGCGACTTGGGCGAGCTGAAGTCGAGGTTCATGTAGTCGGACAGCGGGGAGCGCTGCCTGCTGTCGCTGCTGGTGCCCGGCGTGCCCGAGCCCAGCGAGGAGGCCGGGCTGCTGGCGGACAGCAGCGACGACGACGAGGCGGCCGAGGCCAGCAGCGGGGGCGCGGGCGGCGACAGGCGAGCCCCCGCGTCGCCGAAGTCGATGTTGATGTACTCGCCCGGGCTCTTGGGCTCGGGCGGCAGCGGGTGCTCGTGCATGCTGGGCAGGGTCTGGAGCCCCTCCAAGGACAGGCGCGTGGGCCGCACGGCGCGGCAGCGCTGGCCCGGGAAGCCCTCCGGGCGGCCCCCCGCGCCGCCACCCGGCCTGCCGGGCGAAGGCACCACGGCGGGAGGAGGCTGCGCGTGGGCGGCGGGCGGCTCCAGCCTCTCCTCCTCCAGGATGCGCCCCACGGGGGAGCTCATGAGCACGTACTGGTCGCCGTCCCCGGCGCAGGTGTAGGGAGCCTTGTAGGAGCGCGGCAAGGAGCTGCAGCAGTAGCCGGGCACGCCCCGCAGCGTCTCCCCGCCGTGCAAAGCGGCCGAGAAGAAGTCGGGAGGGGTCCCCGAGGGGCCCGCGTCGCTGGGGGACATGTTGAGGTAGTCCCCGTTGGGCAGCAGCTTGCTGTCGGCGGCCTCCATGGACAGCTTGGAGCCACACCACATGCGCATGTACCCGCTGTCCTCGGGGGAGCTCTCGGCCGGGGAGCCCGTCTTGTAGGAGCCCCCGCCGGCCGGGAAGGCCCTGCTGGCCGCGGGGGGCACGGCCGCTCCCGTGGGTGGCAAGGCCGCGGCGGCCGCCCGGGGCTGCAAGATCTGCTTCGGGGCAGACACGCTGGTGGGGCTCATGGGCATGTAGTCGTCGCTCTTACAGCTGCCGCTGCCGCTGCCGCCACCCATGAGGGCCGCGCCGGGGGTCATGGGCATGTAGCCGTCGTCTGCGCCCAAGTGACTGCCGCAGCTCCGGTGGGACCCGATCTCGACGTCCCCGTAGTCCTCGGGGTACGGGTGGTAGGCCACTTTGGGAGACGAGGCGGGGCAGGACGGGCAGAGGCGGCCCGAGCTGCCGGAGAAGGCGACCCGCATCAGGGTGTACTCGTCCAGGGACGCAGAGGAGGGCTGCGGCGCCGGCCGCTGCCGGGCGGGGGTGGTCAGCGAGTAAGTCCTCTTCCGCAGCCCTCGGTCCAGGTCCTGGGCCCCGTCCCCGGACACTCTGCGGTAGGGGCGGCCGCAGTGGCTCAGGGGCCTGTCCATGGCCATGTGCCCGCAGAGCTCGCTCCCGCTGCCGTCCCTGGCCGGGGGCGTCTCGGCGATGGACTCGGGCGTGTTGCTCCTGTGGCTGCAGAACGCTCTCAGGTCCCCGGGGCTGGAGCCGTACTCGTCCAGGGACATGAAGCCGGGGTCGCTGGGGGAGCCCGAGGCCGAGGCGCTGCCGCTGGAGGGCCGCTGGCTCGCGGGCTGGTGCAGGGGGTGCTGCAGGTGCGGGTGCGCGCCCGGGGGCGGCGGGTAGGAGCCGGAGCCGTGCCCGCTGCTGGACGACAGGCTGCTGGGGCTGGTGGCTGCCGGGGGCGAGTGCGCCACGGGCATGGACATGGAGCGGCTGTGTTGCAGGGCGCCCCCTGCCGGCGCCAGCGCCACCTTGCTCGCGCGCCCGCCGCAGCCGCCGCTCAGGGTGTGGGAGCGGCTCAGGGGCGCGCGCACCGGCCCGGGGCTCAGGGGACTCCCGGCCACCGACACGGGCCTGCCGCCCGCCGCCCCGGCCCCCGCCGCCGCGCCGCCGTCGCCCTCGCTGGCCGTGCGCACCCGGCACGAGTTGCACTTGGCGGCCGGCGGGGTGGCGGCCAGGCTGTCGGTGCGCGAGCGGCGCACCAGGCCGGTCTGGCTGGGGGGCAGGTTGACCAGGTGGTGGTGGCGGCGCGCGCCGGGGACGCTGATGGGGTGCGTGGAGGACGAGCCCGACGACTGGCTCTTGCTGCGCGGCCGGAACTCGAAGAGCTCTTTGAGCGCCTTCATGGCCTCCAGGATGGTCTCGTGGATGTTCTGCGCCACCACCGAGTCGTCGGCCTGCATCCACAGCTCCCCGGGGCCCGTGACGGCCGAGCGGCCCACCTCGATGAAGAAGAAGCTGTCCGAGTGGCCGCAGCGGCGGATGTTCATGAGCTGCAGCGTCACCGACGGCTGCTCGCAGTTGAGCTTCACGAAGCCGATGGTGCGCGCCGACAGGCACAGGCGGTACACGCCCGTCAGGTTCTTGCTCTGGCCCAGGCCCTTGGGCTTCAGGTTCACCTGCCACACCTCGCGGTAGGCGGCCGTGGCGGGCGCCACCAGCCCGTAGCTGTCATCGGCCGCGGCGGCGCCGGCCGAGCCGCCCAGGGCGCCGGGCAGGGAGGCGCTGCAGGACGCGGCGGCGGCGGCGGCGGGGGGCGCGTCGCCGGCGCCCGCGCGGCCCTCGCTGACCAGGTCGGTGAGCGCGCGGTACCAGCCCTCCTGCTCCTGCTCGTTCTCGGCCGCCACGGCGAAGTACTCGTCCTTGGTGTAGAGCGCGATCAGGTACTTGTGCTTGGCGTCCGCGCGCTTGTTGATGTTCAGGCAGCAGTCGAGCGCGATGACCCGCTTCGGGGCGCCCGCCTTGCTCCGCCACTTCTTCTCGCTCTCGTAGTACTCGAGCCGCGGCGGCTGCGGCGCCGGCCCCCCGCCCGCCGCCGCCGCCGCCGCCTCGTCGCCGGGCCCGCGCAGCACGAAGAAGCGCTTGTGGCCGTGCTTCTGCTTGCGCAGGTAGCCGCACTTGCGCACGCTGTGGTTGTTGTTGTTGTTGTTGTTGTTGAGGTTGGGGCCGTCGCCGACCGCCGGCCCGGGGGCCCCGTGCAGCGGCGGGCTCGCCATCGCCGGCGTCTCAGGCCGCGCCGCCCGGCCCGCCGTGGAGCAGCTGGGGGAGAGCGGAGGGGGCCGCGGGCGGGGGCGGCTCCCTCTCCCCCCCCACCCCCTGCTGGCCCGCCCGAGCCCGCGTCCCTCGGGCCCAGGAGGTGGGGAAGGTCGGGGGAGGCCCGCGGGGGCCGGCACCGCGCGGTGGCGCAGCGCCCTCCGCGCTCCCGGCTCCCAGAGGATGCCCGGTGCGGGCGGTGGCCGCCCCCTGGCCCGGCTCCCCGCGGCCGCTGCCTCCTGGGCTCTCGGGCGGCGCCTGGGGACTCGCTGGCTGGGCCGAGAGTCGGGGTCCCCGAGCCGCGGGGCCGAGCCTACGGCGCGCGCGGCCGCACCGGTCCCGCCGCCGCGCCGCGCTCCGGGGTGCCGGGGTGCGCCCGGCCACTCGGGGTCCGCGCCGCCACCGGGGCTGCTGCTGCTGCTGCTGCTGCTGCCAACGGCGACCCGGGCTCGTCGCGGTCCCCGCCGCACAGTGAGTAACACATCGCGCACCGAGTGACTGAACTAAGAAGAGCAAAACAACATGTGACTCGGCGTTACGCAGGCACACACGGCGCTGCCGCCCCGCCCCGCCGCCCGCATTGGCGCCGCGCCCCCCGATGGACGGCCGGCGCGACCAATGGGCGCGGGCCGCGGGGGGGCGGCGGGCCGCGCACCCCCGCCCCGCCCCCCTTTCTCCCAGGGCTGCGTTTCCCGCCGTCCCCTCCCCCTCCCGCGCAGGCCGGGGCCCGGGCTGGGTGGGGGCCGGCCCGAGCCTCATTAATCAGAGGCTCGTTGTGGATGCCGGCGGAGGAGATGCCACCCAGGGCGGGAAAAGGGGCGCGCAGGAGGGGCGGGGTCCGGCCGCCGCGCGGAGGGCCCTTCCCTCCCGCCTCGGACTCAATTAATTGGGCTCGGAGCTTCCGCCGGGGAGGAGACCGGGGGAGGGGACACTGCAGGGGGCGGGGGCCGGAGGAGATCAAGGGCCCAGACCGCCGGCCGGGGCCGGGCGCCGGGGAGGGGGCGACCGCGGGGCGACGCGGGGCCCGAGCGGAGGGTGCTGCCGCCCGGCCCGCGGGGGCCAGAAGGGGCGGCGAACTTGGCCGCCCTCTCGCAGCCCCCTCCCACCCACACGCACACTTGGGCGAGCGGATCTGGCGCCCAAACTCGGGGTGGGCGCGCGCCCGCCCCGCCGCGGCGGGCGTGCGCCTGGGTGGTTCCCGGGTGCCCGGCCCGCGCCTTGTTTACGAGCATCACATTAGTCACCGGTGCGCGCCGGATCGATAGCAGCGCGGTGCCCTTTCCTGGAAGGAGGGGAGGGGCGCGGGCGCGGCGCCCCCGATCCGGGGCCGCGCTGGCTGCGGGCGGCTCCCAGGGTCCCACCCGCTCGGGGGCGCCCTTCCCCCGCGCCCAGGTCGTGGGCGCTTCCGGGGCGCCATCGGCGCCATTCACTTGTCAGGTTCCCGGGAAGTTGAAAGCGTCTGTTTGGGATGTAATTGGAGAAAGAGAAGGAGGACGAGCGGGCGTAGAAAAATGCAGTTTCCATAGTGCCGGAAAGAGGGCGGGCTCCGGCGAGAAAACAGCCCGCAGCGCGGGTCCCCGCGGCGGGAGCCCTCCTCCCACCCGAGCCTGCGGGCCCCGCGCGCGGAGGCGCGGAGGTGGGCGGCTCCAGACCTGCGCGCCCTTGGTCGGCAGCCACTGCCGCTGGAGATGCCCTTGAAGGCGTGCTTCCGATATTCGCGGCCCCGTGGCTTTCGAGGTGGCTTTTGCGACTTTCAGAGTCGATTACAAATAAGAACCCGCGTGGTCGCATCTCCTAAATGTCAAAGTGGGGGCAGCCGGTGACGATGGGGGTCCCCGAGTTCAGACCGCAGCAGGCTCCGGGGCTCCCAGGGACGGAGAAGGCTGACAAGACAGGCCCTTGTCTGTTTTCTTTCTTTGATTCGTGCGTCTTCACGAAATAATGTGAAACAATAATGTTGGTTATTTTTTTCTTAAATCCTGGAAGTTTGCCTTTGAATCGCCTCTATAGTTTATGAAAGTCATTATTTAAATGTAATGAAATCTTAAGTCTAAGGAAAATGAGATTGTGATTTTTGAAACAGTGATAAGTTAACACATTTGTAGGCATGTGACTTAAAGATCCTGCTCGTTCATATTATCTGCCCGAAGATAACAGCGTGTTTATTTTTTAGCGCGTACACAGTTATGATGATCGATGAGTAGCATAAATTTGGGAAGAATAATTGGTGAAGAGGCATATGTCAATAGTAGACTTTGCCTCAAAGAGGTGGATTTAAAGTCCATCTTCCATTTTCAATCATGCTTTAAAAAGTAATACCAATAGGAATGTTGTTTGGCTGTGTGTCTGCGTGCATATGTGGGGGGGGTGAGTGTGCGCGTGTCCGCGTGTTGGGGGCACCTCCATGGACTCGGTCCTTTGGTTTCCTATTCCTTTCAGACCTTGCTGTCCTTCCTACGTTAGCAAATGTTGCCTAGCAATATGTCTGCTCAGAAAAGAGAGATGAAGGAATTCTCATCTTGGAGTCTAAAGGAAATGTGTCCCAATTTTATCGGCTTGGTGAGGATTTCCCTCTCAACCACGGGAGGGATCTAAGTGGGCCTGCCTATGTGTTCAGGAACCCTACCTAGCAGACAGAGACCGGGGCGCCCCCTCCCTCAGCCTAAGGGGGTGCTGAGCTCCTCCAAGAAAGTGTCTCGCCGTTGTTCCGTTCTTTCCGTTTTGATTGTGGCTCTTTGTACAAAATTAGATTCTCACCGAGGCACTGAAAACTTACTGGCTGTGCCCAGCAGGTGTTCACAAGTGTCACCTTCCAGCGTGTTTTCTTTCTGAAGGGCCTTTCCGGGGCTCAAGGCCATATCCGATGGAAGGTTTTCCGGCGTGCTGCCCCGTCCTCAGGAGAGACCCCCCTCCACCAGTAGCTTTCTCAGACCAGAAAGATCCCAGATCTCCCTGAGCAAAACTGCAAACTAATTGTCATTCTGAAGTCCTAGAACATCTAAATACAAGTGTGGGAGGTGCAGCTTCCATTCTCATTAAGAAGTCGGCCCAGGAAACGACCGCGAGGAGCTCCGTTATTAGAAGCATCCCTGTTCTTCCTCCACGAAGCAGCTCACGGTCTTCCTCCCTTCCCGTCGCCAAATCAGCTATTTATTTATTTAAAGCTTGTTCGACACCTTGTGATTTTCCAACTGTTCTCTCCTACTTTTTCAGCAAAAGTCAGCTAATAACATCTGCCAAGCTGCTCTCCGCGCATGGCCCGTGGCCAGCCAGCAGCCTGGATGAAAGTTTTTCTCATGGTCCAAGATCTCCCTTTGGAAGGTCTCTTTGGTTTTACGGATAACTAAACAGCCACATCTTTTAGCAAGGAGTGCTTTTGTGTTTGTTTGTTTTGCCTTCTTGACATAAAATCGTACACATTCTTTTGTTAAAACAAAAAGTCCTTTCTGGAATAATTTAACTACCTGTTATAAAGCAATTTCGTAAAAATGTAGACATTTAAAAACGCATCACAAATCCGCAAGACAAATAAGAATAATACAGATAATAGCAAGCATCGTAATTACTCTGTTTCATGTGGCAAAGGCACACATAAGGAGAAAAGTAGGTAACATTTTAGCGCTTGTGAGTTGTTTTTTCCCTTTTTCATTCTTAACCCTGTGTAGCTGTTTGACAGTATTTTCTATCTAGCTGAACTGTGCCTAAAAACTAACTGAGCATATAGTTACATGGAACACTATGCAACCAGTTAGAATGCTTCCGTTTAAAACGTGCTTTCTGAGGAAAAAATAAAATAAGATAAAATAAAAACAATGTGCTTTAGGAGGCATAGATTTTAACTTCAGAGACTTATGTCCGAGGACGTGTTCAGTCTTTTTAAAAAGTAGAGCATTTCATCGCATTTTGCTTTATTAAATAATGTCGTTCAGAAACTCATTTAATAAGCTTCTCTGACGAATGAACCATGAAGAGATAGTCCTCATGTAGAATTCACGAGGGACTGCCTGCACTTTCAAAGCTGGGGTTTTTTTTCACAAATATATTTGCTAATATGTTTCAACTGAAATTTCACAAGAATTTTGTAACATTCTGTGCAACAGAATGATTTACATGAGAGAATGTAACTACTGTTTGGATACCTTCTACGTGTGTATCGCATTCCCAATGTTTAACGGACCAAGATGTGTTAGTAGATTATATTTGCTCCTTGGAAATTCTAAATGCCTTCCCCTTTAGTATTTATTTTGCTTATTACAAATACGTGTATATCTTCATTGTCTCTTTCTGAAATATTCATGGGGGAGAAGTGATTTTCTCAAGGAAACGACTCTTTCACGTCCATGTGTGTGGAGCAAACTACTGTAACTTTAAAAATAACAATCCTTCTGGAAACATTATGCACTGAATAAAAACTCTTTAGAAAAATGTTCATGTGCACAAGCACAGCTAGCCCAATCCTCAAAACATTTTCGTTTTAAATATAATTATGCTGGAGAAATGTAAACACATAAACCACCAGTTACAAAGTGACTATAGTTAGTAACTTCACGTTTTTATGAACTCACCTCTGGATTTTGTTGTGTTTGAATCTTGAGAATATATTTCTAAATTAAGAACAAAACAAAACAAAACAAAACAGACCTTTCCCCTCCCACAGACTTTCCACGATAGAAGTAAAAATTTTACATTAATGACTGCATCCCATTCCTAAACCATAAATAAGAGAGGGGGGGGTTCTTCTTAGAATAACCCTCTCGGAATGCTTGGCCTGGTCACAAAATCAACGTTTTGCACGACTAGATAGGGGCCCTGGGTAGGACTGGGGGTCAGTGTTCTAGCTCCCGGCTTAAAACGTTGTTTGTTTGTTGTTATGGTGGTTTTCTGTCACAGCAGAGCAAAACCGTCTGCTGCTCAGTGTGCAGGTCATGAGCAGCAGACATTAAAAAAAAGTCTCTAAAATGACACAGCTATATTTTCGAGAAGGGAGGGGGAAAGAGCGGTGCGGAGAGCGGTGTGTCCTTGAGCAGAGTGAATGTTGGGGAGGAAAGATCAGTGCATCGATCTCTCTGTTTGCTCTAGGAGCGAGCTTTCGCCCTGTTTGTGGACCGCTCGGGACGGAAGTGGGACACGAGCCACCCTACTTTCCCCGGACGCTCTGGCGTTTTGTGGGGCTGGATCGAAGTCAGAAACCTTCCACTTTGCTGCAGTTCCCGTGCTGTCTCCAGGCCTCCCTCTGAGTCTGTTTTCTAGGGTTGTTTTGAAATCCAACCTAAAGATAACAGCGAAATGTGACCGGTTCTTGTGAAGGGTGCCACCCACTGGCAATGCGTCTTCCTCGGGCTGCACAGGCTTTTTGCAAGACGCTGAAGCCAGGGATGTGGCAGAAAGTTGGTCACAGCCAGCCATCCACTTGCTGTGTGCAAGCCTAAATAGGTGGGGAGAGACAGTTTGGGGTGAAACAGAGACATACGGACACTGAGCGACTCAGGACGTGATCTGATGACAAACCAAGGGATACATTCGATTTAAAGACTTGTTCTTTACGATTGGCTAAGTACCAAGCTAATACGTCCACATTTTCTAAGATATTTTATCTCCAGTTGCATGTTTACTTACAGAGAGCAGTCACTGTATGAAAACCGAATATCAATGTTCGTTTAAGATTTTGGAAAACTTGCTACGCAACAAAATTCAAACAAACAAGGATCTGACCTCAGGATTATTTTGGAGTAAATGTGAGTTACAATCCAGATTTGTTTGTCTTGCAAGCAAGGTTTTTATCGTATTTTCTCACTAAATCAACCTATCCGTCTCATTTTTTTTTTTTTTTTTTTTTAGACTAAGCCGGTCATCGTGAGGGATATTGAAAAGGAATGTTTGAAAAAGTATGGATGGGAAAGAAAACATGTCTTAAAAGCCAAAAATAACAAAATCATTTTTAAACTATAAATAATAAATGGCAGTTAATAAATGTCAACTGTGACTATTTTTTATTAAAATAGTGTGAACCTATGCACTCATGACTTAGTTTTCAACTCTAAATGTAAAAGTTACATTTTCTTTTTAACCGTTTTCCTCAGTCTGTAGAGAATGTGAATAACAGAGGCACTTAAGTTGGCAAACGGCGTTCAGAGGTAAGTTATCTACAGAGCGAAGAGGTTAGAGGTCTTGCTTTCTTTACCATGAAACATGCCTTTCAGGCACCTTATCTGTGGATGGAAGAAAGAAGGTGATCTGTAAAACAGCACTAATAATACCCAGTAAGGGCGGCTCATCCCTATTTTCACGTCTGTATAGAATGGGGTTCTTACCAGTCTGGGGGGCAAGTAAAATACACATAGTTCTCCCGCAATGCTGAGACTGTAACTGTGTGCTCCAACGCAAGTGAAAACAGAATCTTGATCTTTTCATTCTCCTCCCGGCCGCAGGCTTCACTAACGGGTCCCCTGCACCCACATACAATGTTTCAGCGGCACGATTCGCTTCTTACATATTATTATTATACTTTCTGCCTTGTTCAGAGCGCACATAACAAAGGATATCAACTGCCCTGTGGAGGAAACACGAACTAGTGAGGTCACAAGAAAACAATACAGATGCATTTGGGGCCGTTTCCTGCTGCCCATTGGGTGTTAAGTGGAGACGTCAGTTCGGATAGGCTGGTTGTGAGAATGGCCACGGCAAACGCCAGCCAGCCTTCCCCGTCTGCGCCTCAGTTCTCTTTCTGACGTCAGCCTATCTCTCGTCTTCTCAAAGAAGAAACAGTAAGAATTCTATATAAAAATTTTTCCTTAAAAAAATTTTTTTTGTATTTATTTTTGAGAGAGACAGAGACAGAGCAGGAGCACGGGAGGGGCAGAGAGAGGGGGAAACACAGAACTGGAAGCAGGCTCCACGCTCTGAGCTGTCAGCACAGAGCCCCACGCAGGGCTCGAACCCACAAGCCGTGAGATCATGACCTGAGCCGAAGTCAGATGCTTAACGCCCCCAGGTGCCCCTAAAAATTGTCTTAAAGTTACATTTTATACTGCAAGGATGCCTTTTTATGTATTTACCACTGCTATTGAAAAGCAAATGGAAAATGAGATATATTGCTATTTTGAGAGTTGATATTTTTCTGTTTTTGTTTTGGGGAAACTTGTACCTGATTTTAAAATTTCTACACACTAGAAGTGTATTGTAATTTCAAAATGACACTGACATCCCTCATAGTAGAATTAAAAGGAAACCCTCCTTGGGTGAAGTTGCACTGTGTTATAGTCCGAGAACAGTAGGACAGTAGGAGGAGCCTTTCCCACGCAGGTGCGTTTACGTCTTCCTCACACGGAGTGTGCACATCACCAAGTTGCTGAGCATGTGTGCGGTATTTGTTAAGCGTCAGGCATATTTTAGGAATTATTTAGAATTAAGTCTTTGCCCTTTGTTTTCTATCTAAATAATTAGGCACTGTTTCCTTAAGTGATTAATGTTTAAGTTTCTTTTTTTCCTTGTAGATTGTATTCAATATTGTCTTACGTATAGGACACAAAAATTATTAGACGTTATTATGACCATCATCTGGCATTTTCTTACTGGTTTATATTAATTCTTTTTTTTTTAACTTTTTAATGTTTATTATTTTTGAGAGAGAGAGACAGAGGGCAAGGAGAGGTGGGGCAGAGAGAGAGGGAGACACAGAAGCAGATTCCAGGCTCCGAGCTGTCAGCACAGAACCCGATGTGGGGCTCAGACTCACAGACCGCAAGATCATGACTGAGCTGAAGTCAATGCTTAATCGACTGAGCCCCCCAGGCGCCCCCATATTAATTCCGGAGGTTGCTATCTTGGCCTCTTCTTGTCAAGATTATGTGGCAGAGAAAGCGACTTTCATCTCCGAGCACAAAACTTTTACAAACGCTCTCACATCGCATCAAACTACATGTTCAGGAAAACTGCTGGACGAGGAGATGTGCAAATGAAACAAGAACGAAACTTCACCTTCTTGTTAAATCAAACTGTCTTCCAATTGGCATTCTGTTCGCACTTAGAAGAAAGGGGATGCATGAGAAAAAGTACAAGGCAAATGGAGGCAACTTTAAAATGAATCTTTTTTAAGGTGTCTTTTGATTCCATTCCATTTCGTTTGACTGATGTGAGGTGTTGAGCGGTTGACGTGGAAATTGCTTTGCAAGTGACCCTGAGCGGTGTGGTCGGACCACAGCTCGGGCGGCCTCTGACCCGTGCCCCCAGCCGTCAGCTGCCCCCCTCGGCCCCACAGAGGCATCTCTGCGGGGTCCCCGTCCTGATTCGGTGCTCAGGTGGGGAGCTGCAGCGCCATGGTGCCCGCGTGGAAGACCCCACCACCCCATCATCGGCTCAGACTGCTCCGTAAACACAGTGAGCCCATTTGCTGCGGTGCGTCACTGCTGTCCCCGCCGCCCGCCTCTCCCCTCTTCCGCCCCCTAAACCGTCTTGGCGGTCTCTGGCTTTCTTTACCCCATGGTGCTCCTCGTCACGATGGGGTCACAGTTTCAAACATGAAAATGCACAATGAAAACACGTCAGTGGTAAGAACCAGGTGCCCGTTTTATCGATAAGGCGCATCCACTTAAATAAATCGCCGGCGCGTGCGCTCCAGGGGGCCTGCTGAGCACGTCCTCGGGAATGAGACCCGTACACACGCTCTCCAACCTTCGTTTCACGGCAGTTCGTTTTAGTGAGTCAAACATGACTAATTCTGTTGAGTCCAGAGTTCGGTTAATTTTTAAAAAGCCAAGTTCTGACCCCACCTCGGTCTACGGGCTGAGGAACTAGGGAATGATACGGATGTGTGGTTCTCAGTATGACATCTGGTGACAAAGTCATACGAACCCCGTGAAATCTGTGATTCTAGCAAGATTATCAACACATGTCAAGCATTTTCTTTGTGCCAGACCCGGAGTGTGGCCCTGTGGGCCCAAAAATGCAAGCCTGCAACCGCCCCCCAGTGCTGCCTCGGGCTCCCTGGGTCTCGGCTCCCACACCCACGCTGGGTAAGTGACATGTGCGTGGTGAGCCCCCTTCGCTCAGGCCTCTCAGGAACGTGCTTGCCGACCACCCTGCGGGATGAAGCAAGGGCCCCGTCCAGCGGGAGCGGCGGGCTTGCTTGTTTCCTGCCGTAAAAGAGCCGAGTTCTCCAAGCCCGTCCAGGGAGCCGGGGCAGCCTGCGGAGGCCGCATGCGCCTGCGAGCAGCGGGGGCGTCTCCGTGGCATCCCCGTGGGGCTCGGGGGGAGGCAGAAGCAAGTGGCTGCCCCAAGCGGCGCCCGTCCTCGGCCCGCAGGCACGGTACGAAGCAGGCTGACCAATTAGCTCGTGAGGAAGAAGAAATGCAATTTCAGACCCTGACAGTGCCCTCCGGAAGCTCACCTCCTAGTGCGAAGAAGAGAAACTACGTGCAAATAGCTAAATTGTGTTAAGTACAGAAATAGGTCAGGGAAAAGAGTACATTACAAAGTTGGCGTTTTACCTCACCGTGGGGGGGGAAGACAGATGCTCCAGCAAATGGGGACGGCATGGCTGGGGAGTATATCTGAAGACACGGTAAGTTTGTTTATTTATTTACTTACTTATTTATTTATTTATTTTGAGAAATAGAGAGAGAGAGAGAGAGAGAGAGAGAGAGAGAGAGCAAGAACAGGGGAGGGGCAGAGAGAGAGGGAGACACAGAATCGGAAGCAGGCTCCAGGCTCCGAGCTGTCAGCACAGAGCCCGACGCGGGGCTCAAACCCAAGGTTCATGAGATCCTGACCTGAGCTGAAGTCAGGCTCTCAACCCACTGAGCCCCCCAGGCGCCCCTGCAGACATGTTAAATTTGAAACCTGTCTCCTTTCACTAAATCGTCGGTTGAATCAAATACTTAAATATTAAAACATGAAACCATACAATTTAGGAGAAAATGAAAGAAATATTGATGACTTTGACTTTCTAAAACAGAATTCTGCAGGGGGAAATACAGTAAAAACAGAGTCAAAGTGCAGAAAGTGAACTGGGAAGCTATCACAGGAAGAACAGGTGCTATTTCTTCTGTCTTTGTGTCATACCTTAAGGGCTCCTGTAAGACGAGTTAGTAAAGAATCCAAAGTCACAGTGTAGAAATGAGTGAAGGATCAGAGCACGAACGTCATGATACTGTAAACAAGTGCAAGGAAGTCTTAGAGTTGAATGTTTGCTTACCCTTTCCCATAATAAGATAAATGCAAATTAAAACCACAAAGTGGCACAATCATTCAGCTATCAGATTGGCTCCGATTGGGAATTCGATAACGCAGTGTGTTTGCCAGAAGGCCGGGGAAGGTTCCCACGCGGAGCCCCGGTGGTACCAGATGAAACACGTGTGCCGAGCAGTGTGACTCTATCGAATGGTAAATGCCCCGGTGCCTGGACGCACGATTTGACTTCTAGGAGCTACTCCTGCATGTGTGAAGTGGTTTCTTTATGAGGGTGTTTACCGCCCTGATGACTGGAATAGAAACAAATACATGTGCGTGAAATGATATGAACTGAAGTATCTTTATTCCAGTCTTGCCTGGAAGAACAAAAATTCAGAAGCAAGTTGAATGCCAACAATTTGGGACTGGTCAAACTTGATCCCTCTCTCTACCTACCTACCTACCTACCTATCTTAGCTTGCAAGGAAATGTACAGATGGTGTTCCCAGTCATGACTGGGTGGCAATTTCACAGCGTTTATTTTATTTTGGTTTTTTTAGAGAGAGAGCAAGAGGGAGCAGGATAGAGGCAAAGGGAGAGAGAGACAGAGAGAGAGAGAGAGAGAGAGACAGAGAGAGAATCTTCAACAGGCTCCATACCGATATGGGATTCGATCCCATGACCCTGGGATAATGACCAAAATCAAGAGTCAGGTGCTCAACCAACTGAGCCACCTAGGTGGCCCTGGATTACAATTTCAAACATAATAATGCATAATTAAAACATTTTAATGCTAATAAGCAAGTGCCCATTTTATGAACAAGGCACAGCCACCTAAAGCCCGGCTGGTGTAAGTGTGGTACAAATGAACCCGGGATCTATGTGACGGGAACGGGAACCCATAATCACATCTGAGGATACACTGTAAGGTGGGCATTTAAGTCACAGTGCAGGTCCGGGCTGGGGCGGGGTGAGAGATGGGTTTTCTGAGTTTTATCTGAATCTGTTCAATGGTCAAAGGTGTGAGAATGATTAATCTTAGTTTTACCTGATGGCTCAGTAGACCTTGGTGATGGTTGGGGTGCGGGAGGAAAGGCAGAGTCAAAAAGGGTCCTGGAAAGCCTTGCGGGATGACCGGGACCCCACAGCACCCTCTCCTGAGAGCAGGTCGTGGAGGGGGAATGGAGATGTGCCCTAGCCACCAGCCACCCCAGGGAAGATGTCATCGGACTGCCGGAGGGAGGGGGTTGGGCAGATCAGCCCTGGGGGCCCGGGGCAGGCTAGCTAGCACCATGCCAGGAGGGTGAGCGAGAGGAAGCAGGGCTGCCCAGACCGCACTGGCATTGGGAAGTCGGAGGGGGAGCCCCCCAAGGCCCAGGGAAGAAGCAGCCTTTGAAACAGGAGGAAACCGGGGGTGGGGTGTCCCAGGTGTGGCAGCAGCCACAGCGACCACCATAAGGGGTCATCCAGGGAGGTGGCCTGCGTCTCTCCCTGGGCATCCGTGGAGACAGGAGGTTGGAACGCAGCCCAGAGATGCACAGAAGATGGGCCGGGGTCCCTGAGAACGAAATGCAAAGGTTGGACCACTTCCCCTCTGCGTTGGAAGTCCCGTGCGGGCCAAGGCCATGGGCGTCGGGAAGGACAGCAGGTGCGGGAAAGCTGAGACGGGGCCCAAGGGCAGCAGGGTCCTCAGGAGGGAGCTGGGTTCTCCTAGGACACAGACCCAGGTGTATAGTGGGGTGACCCTTAGAAGAATGGACTAGAGCCTTTGGGAAACAAAGGAGGACAATGGGTTGGTCGGAAGGCAAGGACCACACAGCACAACCCCGTGGGAGTTTCGGGCCAGAGTATGATGCCTGGCAGGTTGAGTTTCCACAGTGTCTGTGATGATGCTAATTGAGCTGTGGGACCAGGGGTGCGGGAGGGCCTTTGGGAGGGTGCCCGAGACCCCTTCTCTCCGTTTGGCTTGTGCTGGCCTGGGTGCACAGTGGGGCACCAGCCAGGAGACACCTGGTGGGGGACAGGGGCAGGGAGAGACCCGCGTGTGCCCCTGACTGCTGCGTGCAGCCTGTCATGTCTGGACACGGCCTCCATCCTTCCCTCCGTCTCGTGGCTGTTTGGTTGTGAATCCCGGAGCCCCCATTACCGACTCTCCCCCAAAGTCAACATCATCTTGCTCTTTCTTTTTTGTTTTTAATTTCTGTCAACATTTATTTATTTTTGAGAGGCGGGGGGAGAGGGAGACACAGAATCCGAAGCAGCTCCAGACTCCGAGCTGTCAGCACAGAGCCCGATGCGGGGCTCGAACCCACGAACCGTGAGATGGTGACCTGAACCGAAGTCGGATGCTTACCCAGCTGAGCCCCCCAGGCACCCCTCTTGCTCTTTCTCTGCATTTCTGGAACATGGTTCAGAATCCCTTTCCTTGACTCTCAAGCCGACAGCCCGTTAAAACTTTTTTTTTATGTTTTATTTATTTTTGATACAGAGAGAGACAGAGCATGAGAGGGGGAGGGGCAGAGAGAGAAGGAGACACAGAACCAGAAGCAGGCTCCAGGCTCTGAGCTAGCTGTCAGCACAGAGCCTGATGCGGGGCTCGAACCCACAAACGTGAGATCTGACCTGAGCCGAAGTCGGAGGCGTAACCGACTGAGCCACCCAGGCGCCCCCCGACAGCCCATTAGAACTTGTTCCCATAATACCCGTGGCGGATGCAGCCCGTCCACACCAGCAGCTCCCTTTGGAAACCCCGGTCAGGAATTCCCAGAGGTCGTGCCATCAGACGACTGTCAGGTGCCACCAACCACGCGTGACGAATGTCGTCGCCATCCTGGAGCAGGCCTGGAAGCCGGTGCCCACCTTTCCTCCCGTCCGCGCCGGGTTCTTCACTCCGCATCGCAGAGCACGTGCCTTCCAGCTCCGTCGGCCCCCGCTTTACTCTGGATCTGCTTTCTCTAGGAACCTGCCTCATGGCTGGTGCTCGGTACACTCTTCTCTGGCCTGTTCTCCCTTTTTGCATTATACTTGGCTACTTTTTCCTCTAATGGAGCATTTTGGCAATTCTAGAAAATCTCCGATAAACTGATACATTAAGCCCTTTGAAGTATAAAGGGCCGGCACATGGTGAGTAGTCAACAAAGGTTTGTTATGGTTTCGTGTTCTGTGTCCCACCGTCTGCGGGCCACAGCCGTGGAGCCCCCGTGGACCTTGTGTTCCGGGAGCAGAAGGCTGACACCTGAGGGTACACAGAGGCTTGTTTCTTTAGGTCGAGAGAGGGGAGTTCCGGAAGGTGCATCAGCTGACCCGGGGACAGGAGTGGGGGGCTCGGGTGCAGGGAGAGGGCAGAGCGGGGAAGGGAAAGAAGTGATCCAGGGAACCTACATTTTGAGAGTGACAGACTTACAGAGCTAAGAGCTGTAGAGGAAGTCACTGGCCTCAAGATTTCTAGAAGAATCCGTCCCGGCGCCTCCTGACAGTGGGGCTGGGCGAGGTTGGCAAGTCGGAGCCTTCTGGAAAAGGAATCAGACAAAGTTTACGACTCAACTCCGACTACCTCATGCGCTATATTGTGCATTCTGGAAAAACACATAGGAAGTCAATATCTAGTACAAATTAGCCGATTTTTAATAAACATTTCTGGTTTTGGTTCCAGAAAAATGATAATTTATTTTCTAACCATTGCTAGAGGGGGAAAAAATGAATAAAGCCAATCAGAAAAGAAAGCTGAGGATTTCTAGGGGAAAGAATGTAATTTTGTAAAAAAGAGGATTAATAGATAAAATCTTAGTCCATTTCTCATGTGCTATTACAGTCGTCTAGGATGTGTTTATTCTAATTCTTGATTCCAGAAACCTCTCAAGATGAAGCGTGTATGTATTCGTTAAGTTTTTGTTTAATTCCAGATAGCTAAAGCCTGTATATTTTTTAGAGCTAGGGAGAAATCTACAATCTGGGGGTCAACTGGAAGGGAGAGGCTCCTCCCTCCACCCCACGTCACTCTCCTGCCATAGACTGCCTCTCCGTGTCTTTATAGCAGACGGCTCTTATTTCAATGCAAACATACTTTCCATTTTTGAAAAATTTTTTACATTTATTTATTACTGAGAGACAGAGAGAGACAGAGCACGAACAGAGGAGGGTCAGAGAGAGAAGGAGACACCAAATCTGAAGCAGGCTTCAGGTTCTGAGCTGTCAGCACAGAGCCCGACGTGGGGCCCAAATTCGTGAACCTCGAGATCATGACCTGAACTGAAGTCGGTCGCTCAACTGACTGAGCCATCCAAGCGCCCCACTTTTCATATTTTGAAATTTACTTTCCAACATGCATCTTGGGTAAGAAGTGTACCATTCCGGTGAGCGATGGTAACAATGGGGCGGCCTGGGCGTGTCGGGGTGAGGACAGATCTCCGTATCTTCCCCTCAGGGCTGCTGTAACCATAAAATGGCTCTAATAAAATAAAGCCTTCAGGGCCGCCTGGATGGCTCAGTTGGTTAAGGGTCTGATTCCAGCTCAGCTCATGATCTCACGGTTTGTGGGTTCAAGCCCCGCGTCGAGCTCTGTGCTGACAGCTCAGAGCCTGGAGCTGCTTCGAATTCTGTGTCTCCCTCTCTCTCTGCTCCTCTCCTGCTCGCCCTCTGTCTCTCTCTTTCTCAAAAATAAACATTAAAAAATTGAACTATAAAAAAATAAAGCCTTAAAACGTTTTCTAAAAACTCTACCAAGAGATAGTGTTAAAGGTCACCGAATAGCGTATGTTAACATAGTTATTTCATAGTATGTGAGGTTCATTTAGTAAAGTCTGTGGTGATAGAAGCGTTTCGCCTCTCCGGAGAGGCTTCAAGTCGCACGGCGGTAAACCTGCTGTGACAGACACACGAAAATGTAACAGTTATTCCCAAAGACGTGCTTATTTCCGGAAGAAGAACAGTGGGAGAGCAGGAGAGAGGAAGTGAAGGAAGCCGGGCCAGGGGAGACGGACGTCGGAAGTTCCAGATTGAGGAGGGCAGTGCCTGGGATCCCACCCGAGGAAATAAGTTTTTCTGAACACCGGGAGGGCTTCTGTCCCAAGGCCGGTTTGCGCAGGGGCGCGCCGGGCGGGACACTGGCCCCAGGGTGGCGCGCTGGGAAACAGGTGTTGTGACCCCGCATTAGACGTGTCCGCGGGAGAGCTGGGGTCTGACGGCCCGAGAGGCTTGAACCCCCAGCTGGTAACTGTTTCATGACCAATGTGCCTTTCTCGTCCCGCCGACCTCGCAGGCCGGTGCGGCGCGCACACCCGGCTCCCGGGGGCCGCGGACCGCCGTGTCCCCTCACCGTCACCGCGTGCCCAGCACAGACGGCCCCCGGTCCAGTGGCGATGGGGAATCCCACCTGTGCGTTCTGACTACTGACGGAATGTGCTTACTGGAGAAACGTCTTAGGCTCCAGGAAAGTGAATAGAAGAAAATTTAAGTCGGTTTTATTGGTACCATCCAGGGACGTCTCTGGCTGACACCATTTGGCCATCATCATATGTATATAATACACATACATATACAATATGTGTTACGGACATACAGAGGGCTATGCAAATAACCTGTATATTTTTGTGCAGAGTGGAAACAATACTGCCTATGAAGACATTAATCTGCTTTTAAATTTTCCAACGTCATCAGTTTCTTGATTTTTCTGCATGCCGCCCTTTTGTACAAATGCACCAGGATTCATTTAACTACTGTCTTACGATTGCCAGTTTTTGTGGCTTCCTTTTTTTAAAAAATTTTTTTAATGTTTCTTTTTGAGAGACATAGAGACAGAGTATAAACATGGGAGGGTCAGAGAGAGGGAGACACAGAATCCAAAGCAGCTCCAGGCTCTGAGCTGTCAGCACAGAGCCCGACGTGGGGCTTGAACTCACGAACCGGAGGCCGTGACCTGAGCCGAAGAAGCTGCTTAACTGACTGAGCCCCCAGGTGCCCCTGTGGTTTCCTTTTATTAATTTAATCTTATTTTAGAGAGAAAGAAATCGTGTGAGGAAGGGAAGAGAGTTAGAGAGAGAGAATCCCAAGCAGGCCCCATGCTCAGCAAGGAGCCTTGTGTGAGGCTCGACCCCATGAACCATGAGACCATGACCTGAGCTGAAATCAAGAGTGGCAACCAGCTAAGCCCCTCAAGGGCCCCCTAACCTCTTAGTGTTAAAAATGGGGTGCCTGAGTGGCTCAGTCGGTTAAGCGTCTGACCCTTGGTGTCAGGTCATGATCTCGAGGTTCATGGGATCTCAGGGTCTGTGCTGATAGTGTGGGACCTGCTTGGGATTCTCTCTATCTCTCTCTCTCTGCCCCTCCTCTGCTCTCTCTCGCTCTCTCTCAATCTAAATAAACTTTAAAGAATTAAAAAAAATGAAACTGCAGGGACATAACATAATCTTACGGGGCTGTTGATCTCTTGCAAGCAGGTCGCTGCCCGTTCAGTCCTCAAGGGTCGGTGGCAGAGCTCGCCCCCAGCCCCAGGCCACGACCAGGGCCTGCCGACTTCTGTCCAAAACACCCTGCAGACGCGTCCCTTTTCCCACCACCCCCAAGGGGACGCTTTGGTTCTGATGCTTCTGAGGCCCTGACGGGCTGGTACTCTGCCACTGCTTGCGACCTCTGTCTTGTCAAGTTCACTGTGGGAGGCAGATCCTGGTTCTCCTCTTCCAACTTTTCTTTCCCTTTTTTGATGGGATTTTGCCCACCTCAAGAAAAAATTCTTTACCTTATGCAACACACAAAAGGATATTTAGCAGATTTGCTGATTATAAATAATTTGAAATCAGTACACTCAGTTCCAAACTTGATCAGTAGAACATTATTAATATTTTGAAGCCCACCGACTGGTCTTACTACCATCTTAAATTGTGTGTTGTTATTCTTTGATTGTCTTTATGACTTTACCATGTACATATATAAATCTAAATAATAAATTTCTATTTATAACCCAGCAATTACACTACTAGGTATTTATCCAACGGGTACAAAACTGCTGATTCCCCAATGTTTACAGCAGCGCTATCAACAGCAGCCAAACTATGGAAAGGGCTCCAATGTCCATCGACTGCTGAATGCATGAGGATGTGGTAAATGTATGCACAAGAGAATACTACTCGGTGATCAAAAAGAATGAAATCTTGCCCTTTGCGACAATGTGGATGGAACTAGAGTGTATTACGCTAGGAGAAATAAGTCAGTCAGAGAAAGACAAATATCATATGATTTCACTCGCATGTGGAATTTAAGAAACAGAACAGATGAACACAGGGGAAGGAAAAAAAAAAAGAGAGGGAGGCAAACCGTAAGAAACTATTAACCATAGAGAATGAACTGAGGGTGGCTGGACGGAGGTGGGTGGGGGGTGGGCTAAATGGGGGATGGGCATTGAGGAGGGCACTGGCTGGTGTGGGCACTGGGGGTTGTGTGTAAGTGATGAGTCACTAAACACTACTCCAGAAACCAATACCACAGTGTACGTTAACGAATGGAATTTAAATAAATTAATTATTCAATAGTCTCCCTTGATCCATGTCCCTCACTCATCCCCGCTCTCTTTCCCCCTTCCTCTCAAGGGAGACTATTGAATACTGGAGACGAACCATGGACTGAGGGGGGAGGGGGAGGGAGGGAGGGGGGATGGTCATGGTGGGGGGCACTTGTGGGGAGAAGCACGTGGTGTTATATGGAAACTAATTTGACAATAAACTATTATAAAAAAAAATAAGTAAACATAAAAAGTTTTTTAAAGGCAAAAATAAATAAATAAATAAATTAATTAATTAAACTTAAAATATAAATTTCTACATTATGCTTCTTTTTAAGAATTATGGAAACATTATCATATAATTCCCATTCTTCTGCAACTTGCTGTTTTTACACATTATATATCTTTATTGAACCATAATTCATATTCCATAAAAATGTTCAGTGCCGTGGTTTTTCAGCATAATCATGAATTTGTGAGACCATGACCACGACCTAAATCCGGAGCATTTTCATGACACCAGAGAGAAATCGGCGCCCACTGAGGGTCACCCCGACCCTCTCTCCAGCCCGTCAACAGCCAATCCTTCTGTCTCTCGTCAACATTACGCCCTTGACCTTGACGGTCCTGTACTTTGATCAGCGTGGCTGTCATTCATTCATTTTAACTGTACACATGGATAATAATTCTTCACTTCTGCCAGTGGAAATTTAGGTTATTTGTGTTTTTTGTAATTTTTATTTTAAAAGTACTTGTTTAAAAGAATGTAAGTTTAATAAGTAATTTGTCACAATAAAGCACTGCTTTGAAATCACTCAGACATTCTTAATATTCTCATGCACACTGATCTGGATGCAGGAATGGAATTTCCATTCTTAATTCTGCCCATCTTTAATTGTAATGCATATTTTAAAATTATTTTTCAAAGTAAGTATATGTTTTAAAAATTTCACTAGCAGGGTGTCATTGACGTTCACATTTTTCCCTGCATCCGTGAGTGCAAAATAGCGTTTAATGGCTTTCAGTCTTATTTCCTGTGGTTGCTGCCGAGGTGAGGGAGCTTTTCAGAGGGTGGTTGGCCATTTGCGGTTCCTCTTCTGTGAAGGGCACGTCAAGTTTTTGCCCATTTTATCCCTGGGCTGTTGGTCCTTCCTCATTGGTTTGTAGGAGTCGTTTACATACTTTGTTCACTGACCCTTTATAAAAATGTATTTTCTTGATTTGTTATTGTCTCCTCATTTTATTTATGTTGTCTTTTGAATAAGCACAAATGCTAAATTTTTACAGAGTAAAATTTATCACACTTCTTTTTTGACTTCTGTGCTTTATGTTTTGTTTTGTTTTTTAAAAATCCCTATCCTAAAAGCCACAAACATTTATTCCTTTATCTCTTTCCTTCTTTCATTTCCATTTTCATTTTGACATTAATTCGCCTGCTGGTGTATGGCATGTGATATGGGCTCAATTCCGGTTTTTTTCTTATTCTTTAGGAAGTAGGTTTTGGAAAGTTGGCTTTTCCCCACTGGTCTGAATGAGCGTCTCTGATCCAGCAAATCTCCTTGGTCGCATGGATGAATGCGCTCTCCTTCCTTCTGATTTCCTCTTTGCCTTGCCAATATCGCACCGTTTGATGACTCTATTTTATTAACACATCCCACTGTCTGGCAGAATGTTTTCTTCGCCTTCCTCTACGAGAACATGTGAATGCTTGTAACCACAATTGCGTGCACATTTTAGAATCAGCTTGACAAGTTTAATGGACCACCTAGCTAAAATTTAGGTAAGTTTGGGAGGATCGGACATCTTTAAGGTGCTGAGCTCTTCCATCCATGAATGTGGTCTAGCTTGCAGTCTGTTCAGGGGCCTTGAAAATGTCTTTTAATAAAGTTCTATAATTTTCCCTATAGAGATCTTAAACATATCTGGTTAGATTTACTCCTAGCCCCTTGTATATTTTGTTGTTATCATAAATAGCACCTGTATATAAAAATTCCACTTCCTCTTTTGCTTGGGTTTAGAAATAAAATTGATATTTAATCAATTACCTGATATCCAGCAATTGTGTTAAACCTGGTTATTAATCGGAGTCACTTGGAGAGGTTCCGCGGGAGATTCTTTGTAGACAGTGTACTAGTAATGGGATTTGGGTGTCCTCTTTTCAAATTCTCATTTCCTCTTTTTTCTCTTCTTCCTGAACTCTCTAGAACTAGGAGTACATGGTGTAAGGACCTCCTTGTCTTAATGACTTTTGAAAGGGAACATTTTAAATTCTACCATTTGGTATCGTTTCTGCTCAAGGAATTCAGTAGATTCCGTTTTCCCAGTTTAAAGAAATTCTCTTGAGTCCCAGTATTCTGCAGTTTTAAGCTAAAGAGATGTCAACATTTATCAAATATTTTTCAGGACCTACTGCCGTGACCTTTGGATTTTCTAGTTTACTTTATTGAGATGGCCAAAGACATTAATTGATTTTCAAATGTTAGACCAAATTTGTGTTTCTGGAATAAATTTAACCTTGCCATTCTTTTACTTTGGTTCCCCTAAACACAGACTTTGACATAAGCTCTCTGTGTTGGATTGTTCCAGCATCCGACTTTGTGTCTGTGTGGGTCCAGATCATTACCTGTGCTCGGACGTTTAATTGACCTTCTCTCTCTCTGGAGGGCAGATAGTTCCTTGCATCCATCTTCTTGCTGAGCGTGGCTCTCAGAATTTCTGGCTGCATGAGAAGCTCTAGCCAGACTCTCCTCTTCCAAGAGCCCTAGGGATTTTCTTCTGCTTCTTTGTGGATTTTATTTTTTTAACTTAAAAGAAATTTAAGTGTATTTATTTTTTAGAGGGGGAGGGACAGAGAGAGAGGGAGACAGAATCCCAAGCAGGCTCTGAGATGTCAGCACAGAGCCCAGTGCAGGTCTGGATCTCTCAAATTGTGAGATCGTGACCTGAGCCAAAATCGACATTCAGACGCTCAACCAACTGAGCCACCCAGATGCCCCTCTTTGTGGGTTTGAAAACCAAAGCACAAGGCTTCAGGACATGGGCGTTTGGCTCCGAGAGCTGTTATTCATAGCTGGCTCACCAGTAGATTCCTGCCCAATTTTGTTTTGTCCCCTGAGGATTTCTCTTACTTTCTTGCAAACTCGTTATGAACGTAAATAGATGTGGTTTTTATTTGACGATGTATGGGTATTTCATAGCAGAGAATTTTCAAGATAACAAATCTATAAGTTTCCTGGAAAGGGAAAACCTGAAGCTCTCGAATTTTTAAATTCAATCTAAAGAAATTTCCTGCAGTTTATTTTTGTTGTCATTGTTTTTATACTTAGAAGAATTTATAACTATTTTTATGCATATTCTTTCAACAGCAGTTTATGTGAATATCCTATCACACCAATATATAGAAGTCCTAAATAAAATATATCGGGACAAAGTTACTTCACGTTTTAAAGATATCAAGCTCTAAAAGGATGACTTAGGTCTTGAGTACCTGCGTGGATGGAAACGTACTTGCCACATTTAAGTTACATTTTGCGATATGGGACGAGAGAGGAAGAAGGGAAATCTTCCTCCCTGACAGGTTTAAGGATGGCTGACCCCCAGGCTCCAGCCCCGCCTCTCGCCCTTTACTTCCGGCGGCTGGAAGCTGCCAACGCGACCCTCACGCAACGTCAGGACCGCTGTCCCTTCTGCACGGTGGTCCCTGGATTCGGGCAGAATGGTCTTGTGGCAGGTGACATTCCTGAACATTTGGTGACTCACCAATGAAATGAGAATCATGGTGACAGGGTTTATGTCGTGGATAAATAAGGTAACACGCATGAAATTACTCCACACATGTTGTTACTGCTCTCTGGGCACATCTTTGGGAGAACATACAAAGCGGCTACAAAGAAAACCTGCCAGATTTTTGCCAATGACTCAACTCTGTGAAGAGCTTCAAGTTCGGAATCAAGCCACGCGAACGGCCTGGGTGAGGCCGAGGGCACCGCAGACAAAAGCTAGCGGCTTCCTGTTGTTCCCCGTCCATCTCACGCGGGCTTGGAAGCAGCATTACTTCCGTCCTCTCTCTCCTGGGCACCAAGGGCGTTTCCTTAGCTCATCGCTAAGCCAAGTTCAGGATAGGTTCGCAGGAACATTGACCACCCTCTGCTTCGCTTCGGTCTCCCACCTGCCAAAGAACAAGGTCTAGCCCTTTGCTGTGTTCGGTCCGCCACTTTTTTTTTTTTTTGGTCCCTTAAGGACTTTCATCTCTCTGTTGATATGTGCTGTGTCTTTCTCCAGCTCATCCTGTCCCCCAGCAGGTGTGACCCCCAAACACCACACACCGGACTCAACTTGGTGGGTGCCTTCACTGCCTGGGGAGCCATGAGAAGCTTCCCTGCGGCACGTGCAGGACACAGAACCACGCCCCACCCTCAGGCCACCTGGGACCACCCACGGTCCCGAAGACACCGCAGTGGTGACCCTCCAGTCCCGCAGCGTACAGGCCCTCCGGCCACCGTCCGCGTGGGCCAGACTGCCGCTTCTGCTCGGGAGTGCGATGGACGGACGGCGGGCCCCGCACAGCGCCTGCTGTCCCGAGTCTGCCCTGCCCGGCGAGGCTGTCCACGCTGGTCCCGAGGTGTGAGGGACGTGCCAGCGGGCGGTTGCCCCTGCTCTGCATGACGGTGTCATTCAATGACGCCTCATCCTCCATGAAGTCACTATAAGGTCACATCGTCCTTTTTCTCTTTTCCTGATTGACAGGTACCACTTTTCCCCTTATATGTTTCCATGATAAACAATCTTTTGATGAATGTGTTACACATATATTTTTATTTCTATTTTGCATTATTCCCAAGGGATGGATTCTTGAACGTAGAAATGCAAGTTCAAAGGGACTAAGTGTGTTAACATTCTATACTTTGCTTCCCGGAGAAGCGTCCTGCTAGCCTCCAAGGATGCCTCCCTCTGTTTATCTCTGGCTCTCGGTGTTCACATTGCTAACTCTTCGTAGCTTGTGATGTGTGAAAAATGATGTCCCCATGTTCTTATCTGCTCTTTTTTGATTACTAGAAAGGTTGGAATGTCTTCACGTTGATTAAATACATGTACTTTGGGGTGCCTGGGGGCTCCGTCGGTTGAGCAACAGACTTGATTTTGGCTCAGATCATGATCCCAGGGCAGTGGGATCGAGCCTCACGTCTTCTTCCCTCTCTGCTCCTCCCTGTGACCTCTCTCCCTCCCTCTCCCTCTCTGTCTCAAAACAAACAAATCAACTTAAAATAAAACACATGTAGTTTACCTTTTATGAATCCTTACCTATGGTTTTGCTACATTTTTCTTGGGTTGCTAATGTTTTTCTCACAAAACTTTATGTGAATTTTTATAGTAAGGTTACACCATTTGCAATGTAATTATTATAAATATTTTCCTGAATTATTATGTGAGTTTAATTTAGTTCATTGTGTCTCTGGATCTTAAGAAGTTTTGTTTGTATGTTTGTTTGTTTGTTTTGTTTTCATTTGGTTTGGTTCGGTTCACTGACCGGGAATCGGGTGGATCTTCAGAAGTTTAAAATTCCTCTGTGCCCAAACATCTTCTTTATTTGCCATTGTGGTTTATTTAATAAACGATACTCGGATTTAGGAATTCTTTCCTTGCCCAGACATAAGTATTTGCTTATGTTTTCTTATACTCTACTATGGTTTTATTTATTTGATGCTTTCATTTTGGTAAATGATGTGAATAAAAATAAAAATTGACACTCATATATAAGTACTAGCTCCCAAGACTGCATATTTATTTATTATTATTTTTAATGTGTTTTTATTTTTGAGAGAGAGGCAGAGCATGAGTAGGGGAGGGGCAGGGAGAGAGGGAGACACAGAATCTGAAACAGGCTCCGAGTTCTGAGCTGTCAGCACAGAGCCTGACGTCGGGCTCGAACTCCCAAGCCACGAGATCATGACCTGAGCCAAAGTCGGGCACTTACCCGACTGAGCTACCCAGGCACCCAAGACTACATATTTCATGATCTGTTTATTCTCCATTGATTTCTGTTGTTCCTTTTTTTTGTATCACAAATAATATATTGACGAACTCTGTTCAGTATAAAGCCGTACTTACTTAAATTCTCCGCAGGCCTGGGTAAACACCCAATGTAAGTGGACACTGTTTCCACCGAAACCTGGGTGCAAGAACGCTCCCGGGAGCTCTGTTAGCAGCGAAGACCGGGAACAAACTAGACCCCCATCAGGGGATGGTGGGTAATAAACCAGCTCACCTTCCCGACACGGAACACCAGACAACGATGGAGAAGAAGGGAGCACTGGGCAAGGGCAAGGCACCGTGAACCGCGGCCACGAGCTGCTGAGTGAAGACGCTCACACCATGCGACTCCGCGTGGGCCCAGCTCCACGCAGGGGGACTCATCTCCAGTAACAACTTGCACTGACTTCGCGGGGCTTCGAGACGCGCCCGGGGCTTTGACTGAGCCGTGAAACCGTCCATGACACCAAACATCCGTCAAGCTGTACAATGAAAGTGCCTGTCCTTTACACCTCCGTGAAAAGGTGAGAAATGCTGCTGCACAGAACCCCTGCGCTTTTAGAGTTACTTCCCTGCGGCGGGTGGAGGGAAGCCTTTGAAGTCACACGGGAGGTACCGTCAGCTTCTTCCTAGCGGGTAAGCGTTCTCTCGGAGGCCGTGCCTCACTTCGGAAAAGCCCCGGGACTGAGAACAGATACCTGGATTCCAGGCACGTGTCTGCCGCTGTTTGTCCTGAGAATTATCCGACGCCATTTCCCCGTCGCAGAGTCGGGTGTGCAAACGCCGTGAGTGCCGGCCGTGGGCCAGGCGTGACGCTGTCTCCGCGCACCTCCCTTCTCCTAATGCTCAGGCAGCACACGTCGATGTGAGCGCGTCACCTCGGAGGGCACAGCGACCTCCAGACTTTTGACAATGGCCCCAAGTGAGCAAAACTTTTCACACCATGACCCTGTGTGTATGTACATGCAGTCGACCGACAGAAATTTCTTGAAGCGGTACTTACCCTCGGCTGTCGGCCGTTCCTTACCAACCTACCCCAGCTATTGGCAACAGTAATTATTTACCCACGTAAGTACCAGTGGGCAACAATCCACAGCTTGGAAGACACTGGACGAGCCCTCAAAACCCCAGCAGATTCAGCCGATGAGGTCTACGGTGAGTGTTACCTTCTCTTCCGCTTCTCGAGGAACATCAGAGCAGGGTACCCCTGCCCCCCATGCCCTCTGGCCCCTGGTCCTCTCCGCCTCCCCCAGCCCCTCATCCACGAGTGCCTGCCTCCTCCCTCCTTCCTCTCTTCCATCCCTGGTCTTTCTCTACCAACATGTCTCATTCTCTCAGGCTTCAGGTCCATGCCTTTCCCATGTGCACCTGCTCCCCCTGCATTCTGCGGACGTTCTCCACGTTTCACCTGCACCAGTGGAAGAGCACAGACAGAGCCTCAGACCCCATAGGGAGCAACCAACCCAAAAAGCGGGCAAACACACTCAATTTTATCCGTCTGCCCTTACCAAAAGCACCTTTATTGAAGGTTACACGTCCAGGTTCAGATTTAGGATTCCCAGACTTCTCGGAGTGCGCGTCAGCCCTGCTGGAGACTGGGTCCCCCGCCTGGCCTGCAGCCCCTGCCCGACCCCCCCCCCACACTTCTCCCACCTGGCTCTGTCCTGCACCTGGAGGGCCTCGTATGCACGTGCAGCTGACACACCGCCCCCCCCAGCCCAGGGCGGCCCTGTGCACACAGGCGCCTCTGCACCTGCCCCTCACCCCCCAACCCCGACAGCCAAGCCCCGTCTTTGGAGCACATTGAAAACAGGGGTGGTGCAGCCTCAGCCCGAGCTGTCGGGGAGGCCCTCCTGAGGCTCCGGGCCAGGTCCAGAAGGACTCCGTGCTGAACCAGTGGTGGTGGTGGAAAAGTGAGGGCTCAGTGGGGGGAAAGCCCTGCTCACGCTGGAGGATCACACTCACCGCGTCAGGACACTATGCCGTCTGGGGCAGAGGTTAGGAGGGGATGGTGGTCATTAGGACAGGCTCCTGCCCGGGACCTTGGAGGCAGCGGACGCACTGGCCCCAGGACACTGGGGCCCAGTCCCGCCTCCTGGAGGCACCACCTTCGCCTGGCGGGAGGGCTCTGCGCCTTTCTGGTGCGGCCAGCACGCTCTCCTTGGTGGTCGGGGCCGCTCCAGGGGGACGCCCGCCACCTGAAGGAGGCAAGGTCGTGCCTGCTAAGGGTCCCGAAGACGACAGAGCAGTGAGGCCCCAGGCGCCCAGAGCCTCCCCTCCCTCGGAACAACAGCTGGGACTCTCTGGGTGGTGGTTACAGCCACGCTCAGTTTTCATATTCTCTGATCATCTGAGTCATAAAGCAGACTAATTTGTCTTTGAGGACAGTGAACGTGCTTAATGAGGTAAGTCACGTCTTAGTGCCCAATAAATTCTGGTTATGGGGACACAGAAGGTGTCTGGATCAGGAGCGAGTGCCTCGGATCCACGGAGCCTGGCCTCCCCCTGCTGCCCTGGGAAACCTGTAGTCCCGCCCTGCTCCCCACACCTGTCCCCCGGTTCAGGAGGAGGGCCGAATGGATGGCTCCGCCCTCATGGGGTTTCCTTTAAACTCTGAGGTCGCTGGGTCCTTGTCACCCACCAATGCTGACTTCTACAGCATCTTGGTGACAGATAAACTTGGTGACCTGTGTTTTAGCGTCGCAGTTAGGAGCCCAGACTCTCCCGGCAGGATGCCTGGGTTCAAATCCCAGCCCCCGCCCTGCCCGGTCGGCCGTGTTACCCCAGGCAAGTTCCTAGTACACTCTGTGCCTCGGTTTCCTCATTTCTAAAATGGAGGTAGAGGTAGGGGCAAATAAGTTACACTCTTGACATGTGAGGATCACATAGTTAATTTTAATTTTGTTTTCTTAAATTGTTTATTATTTTATTTCAGAGAGAGAAAGCATACGAGTGGGGGAGGAGGGCAGAGAGAGAGAGAGAGAGAGAGAGAGAGCATCTTTTTTTTTTCTTTTTTTTTGAGAGAGACTAAGTAAGGGAGGGGCAGGGGCAGAGGGAGACACAGGATCAGAAGCAGCTCCAGGCTGGGAGCCATCAGCACAGAGCCTGGTGCAGGGCTCGAACTCATGAACCACGAGATCATGCATGACCTGAGCTGAGGTCCGACGCTTCACAGACTCAGCCACCAGGCGCCCTCGAGAGAGAGAACCTTAAGCAGCCTCCCTGCTCAGCACACAGCACCACTAGGGGCCTTGATCCCACAACTTGGGATCATGACCTGAGTGGAAATTAGGAGTCTGAAGCTCAGCCCAACCGGGCCACGCAGGCGCCCCACACATGGTAGTTTTGAAAAGCACTGCCGCGAGGTCTGACGTGTGCGTGTTGGTGTAAGCATCACGTCAGTGCAAGCAATCACTTCTTTCGGGGGAGGGGGAGGGCAAAGCTCGGGGGCTCTAGGTTCAGATAAACACCAGTTCCCGTCCTGGCTCCACCCCATTTGCCCGCGGCCACGGCAGACCCCACAGGGCCCCCAAAGCCCAGAGTATGTACTGTCCGGACCCCTCCCGCAAGCCGGGCAGGTTAGAACCTCCGCGGATCCTAACCGAGGCCTGGAGTCCCCTCCCTGCTGCCTCACGTGCACGGCCACTGTGCTGTGGTCCACCACGACCTCCGCCCCCAAGGTCAATGCACAGTCCAGGAGCTCCCGCCTGGCGGGGTGGGCGGTGGAAGGTCAGATCTGGGGAAGGTGCCTTTGGCTGCTTGGTATCAAACAGAAACCCGTGAAATTTGAATCTTTGAAATCCCGTTTCCAGCCTCAGAAGGGCATTCAGAAGCCCCGACGGCAGACACGCCTGGCGTCCTCCAGGGTGAGGGGGACAGTATGTCACCGAGGGCAGTGTGCACGGGCTCAGGGGATTCCCAGCGGCCCGGCACGTCCTGCCCCGGCCGGCACGGGTCCCCGTTAGGCGCTCAGCTTCCTGAGATGTCCCGGTTTCCCCAGAGGGAGGGGCTAGTGCCGCCAGCCGCTCCCCCTGCCCTGGGCCGCCAGGGAGCCCAACAGGCCGGCCCTTTTCTGGTCCAGACCTTCCTTCCCTTTGGGGGTCCCTTCCTCCAGCCCAAAGTGCATTCTCTGGTGTGAAGAAGGCAAACAGGATCATTTGCTCTTCTTCTTGGGGAAGAAGCATTCAATGTAACAGGGCTGTGTGGGAGACAGCTGGGCAGCCGCATGGGTCCCCACCGGCCCGCTGGTGCCCAAGTCACCAAGTCACGGGGGACAGGAGGCTGGCCACGCCCGTTGGCGCGCTCTCTGAGGATGTGCACTCTGTGAGTTAGAAATGGGTGCAGCCCAGGGGCGCCTGGGTGGCTCAGTCGGCTGGGCGTCCGGCTTCAGCTCAGGTCATGATCTCATGGTTCGTGGGTTTGAATCCTGTGTTGGGCTCTGCGCTGACAGCTCAGAGCCTGGAGCCTGCTTCAGATTCTGTGTCTCTCTCTTTCTCTGCCTTTCCCCTGCTCATGCTCTGTCTTTCTCTGTGTCTCAAAAATAAACACTTTTAAAAAATTGTTTTTAAAGAAAGAAATGGGAGCAGCCCAGTTCGCAGGGGACATGCCCAGCTGCAAAGCCAGGAGTCACGGAAGGTAAATCACCGATATTCAAAAAGACAGAGACCAGTGTGCTTCACAACAGGCGAGAAAGGCTTCGTGGAGAAATACGATTTGAGCTGTGAGCCTTCTTCAGATCCCTGTCCACGGTTCGGGGACCTCAGCTGGGCTGCAGGGGCCAGGCCTGCCTCCCAGAGCAGCGTCAGGACTGCAGTGGGGCACCAGTGCAGCAGCAGGCAGCTGGCGGCCTGAAACCAAGTCCCCGACCCGTGTTCACCGTTCCGTGCCTGTGGGACTTTAGGAAAATTCTTAATCTCTCTAGGATTAAGGATGCTTTTAAATTTGGGGGCACCTGGGTGGCTCAGTGGGTTGAGCATCTGTCTTCCGCTCAGGTCATTTGTTAGTTGGAGCCATCTGTGAGTTCAAGTCCCGCGTCAGGCTCTGTGCCGACAGCTGGGAGCCTGGAGCTGCTCCGGATTCTGTGTCTCCCTCTCTCTCCGCCCCTCCCCCGCTCACTCTCTGCCTCACTCACTCTCTCAAAAATAAACATAAAAAAATGTTTTTAAACAGAGGATGCTTTTAACTTTTGAATCTTAAACCTTAGATCTTAACGTGCTCTAGACTTGAAGATGTTTTCCTGATCTTAAACACGGCATGAGAACATCCCCTTCGTATGCTTGTTTCAAAATCGGGCCCTTCCTGTGAAGACACAGGCACAGAAGCTGGCACGTGATTAGCCCTCGCTAAACGCAAGCTGTGATATTTCGTGAATTCGTTCTGGAAACATCCACGGGACGGCCTGAGCCCACAGCGGCGTGGGCTTTCCTGTTTCAGGAGGAGCTGTGGATACCCAAGGGGGGGCCTTCGTCAGCATTTAGGGGGTTAAATGTGCTTCCCAGAGAGGCCGTCTCTGTGCTGTGAAGAGACGGACAAACCCACTGGAGCCTGGATCTACGTAAGCGAGGGGCGTCCGGAACCACACTCCGGACCCAGCAGCGACGGGTGCACGGCCCCAACCAGAGCACAGCACCACAGGGGAGACGCAAAGAGGCCCTCGGATGGGGCCACTCCCTGCCAAGGGAGGGTCCGGGCAGCCTGGCTCGGGACGGACCACCCCGGTCCTCGCTCAAGATCAGTCATCTTGTTCTCAGGTTAACTCCCTCCCCTATAAATCGTGTGTCTCTGCATTTTTGTACGTTCCTTTCATCAGCCGAGCAAAAAGCGCCGTGTTCGGTTCCCGGGGTTGCAGGCGCCGTGCTGCAGGCCGGGCGGGAGGGGAGGGGAAGCGCGGGGTGTGAGCTCTGCCCGGGGAAGCTTATAAAGACATTGGAGGCGAGGAAACAGACAAGCTCAGGATGGCCACACTCACGAAGCTTCTTTTCTGTGCCCGTAGTTCAGGCTAACATCCTCGGGCTCGCACCTGTCACCCTCCCCGGGAAACACAAGGACAGAGCAGTGACTGGCTGGCCTGAAAGTTCCTGAAGGAACTGGCTTGGTTGGAGGAAGGCTCTGAGGGTCACAGAATGACTGTCTCCTCTTCTGCCAGCAGAGCGAAGCCCAGACCCCCAGGGAGACCCCAGACCTCAGCCCGCCTCTCCCGTCCGCACATGGCCGCTGCTTCCGATGGGTCCCTGGCGAGAGCCGCTCCCGGGAAGAGCCTGTCCCGTACTGGGACCTGCCTGCAGACGCGGACGCGCCCGGGAGCCGAGCGCTGGGCTCCAGCAGCCCCTGCCATGTGACAAAGCTGTGACAGGTCCTGGAAGTACCAGGCTGCAAACCCATCTGAAACCCTGGCCCGGAGAGAACCGTCCTTGAGCTGTTGTTCCCGGTCCGGAAGGCTTCAGAGTCGAGCTGTGTCTTTTGGCCCGGGTGGTCCCGGAGAGGGGAGAGAGTGACCATGCCGGAGGAGCGTCGGTCTAGAGCGGCAGGGGCTGGTGGGCACATGAACACGGAGAGTGCCAGGTCCTCTTGCCCAGCCTCGCTCCTCCCTGCCTCGCTGCTCGCAGGGCCTGGCACTCGGGTCCACCCGGGTCCTTTCTCTGTGCTCCGTCCCCTCGTGGGGGCGTTTAGGGCCAGCTGGCCTAGCCCGTCAAGGACTTTCCATTCTGCATCTGCGTCCCTGAGTGCCAGCTGATGGGATGCGACCCCCGGCCACGGTCCAGACATGTCCTTCCAGGGGGTGGGCATGCCTCCTGGACTTCTGCAGCCGGAGCAGCCACCGTGACTTCTAGGCCGAAGACTGGTGTCAAAGATGGCAGAGGTGCCCCTCCAGGGTCTGCAACACTCTTTCTGGACTGATCCGGAGTTGGTCTCAGGACCCTGCTGTGGATACGCCTTCCAGGCCCCCAGCCCCCCTCCAGATCCCCCAGACCTCCAGCTCCCTAACCCCCAGCCTCCCAGACCCCAGCTCCCCAGCCTCCCAGCCTCCCAGCCCCCCAACACCCCAGACCCCCAGTCCCCCAGCCTCCCCAATACCCCAGTGCCCCAGCCTCCCAGCCCCCCAGCCTCCCGGTCCCCCAGTGCCCCAACCTCATCTCTGACTCCAGCCACAGCGGTGGCTGTGGGCACAGTGAGGCTGCAGCTTCCTTGGGCTGGCAGCACCCCACTCCCCTCTTGCTCTCTCCCTGGACTCTCTGAGCCTGGAGACACAAGGAAATGTCTTCCTGACACTTGTGCCTGTGCCACCTGACGTTCAAGGGCCTTAGCATACCGTGTGGCGACTCCCGAGCCCTGGAGGGCAGAGCAAGCAGGGGCACGTCTCCCCCTCTGACACCACAGCCCACGCGGTAGAGTATCAGCCGGGCTGACGCGACGCAACCTGTGTCCTTCCAGAGGAGAAGAGACAGAGACGGACGCTCACGGCAGGAGGACGATGCGAGCACACAGGAGAAACCCCGGGACAGTGAGGCAGACATTGGGGGGACTCCCAGCCGCGCCGGCAGCTGAGAGAACAACACGGGACGGATTGTCGCCCGGAACCTTCGGAGACAGCGTGGCCTGCCCATACCTGACTTCAGACCTCGGGACTCCAGAGCTCAGAGGATAGATGTCCGTCCTCGCGACCATCAGTTGATGACGCTTTGCTGCGGAAGCCCTGGGAAACGGACTCAATTAGCCTAAAACATCCGTGACGCCAGAGAGTTAGGAAGCAGGAAAGGCTGATTTCGGAAGGTCTGAGGACACCAGCCTGACAGATCTCCTGCCGGCCAGACGGACTCAATTTGGGCTTCAATGGGTAGAAATGCCAAAGATTGACAGACATCACACAGACTTACACTCCCTGTGTATTACAATCACACTTTGGGATTATCATGGTATTTTTAAAAACCAAATTGGTCACTTTTGGAGGACACTGATTAGCCTGCCCATTATCTTGAAACCTCGGTAAAAGAGTCAAGCGCGTCTTGTGCGCACCCTGATCAACCATGTCTACCTAACTAAAAACTAGATGAGAGGAAAGGTCTTCTCAGAAATTTATTCCAGCCGATAAACGACAACAAAATGATAGAGGCAGGGACCTGTCTCCCAATCCCCAAAGGCCCTTCGGGCTGAGGCCCTGAGCACTCATACTGTGTTTGTTGATAAGGAGGGAACACCAGACAGGAAGTGCCTGCTGGTGCTGGAGGACCATGCCGCCTGTGGTCTCTCTAAAGGAATCAGACCCGAATCCTCCGCATCCAGCCTCCCACATCCAGACCTCCGCATCCAGCCTCCCACAGAAGATGCAGAGTAACTGCCATGCACAGTCAGCGGGCAGCGAGACCCAGCACGGGAAACTCTACAGGATGGACGGCCCGCGGTCTCCAACAGGTGCACGGTAAGAAGAGGAATGGAATGGGTGAGGGGAGCACGTAGATTTTAGAACTCGTCAAGTTCAGTACAATTAAAAAAAAAATGCAAGGAAGCAATTAGTATCAAAGTCAGGATGGGGCGCCTGGGTGGCTCAGTCGAGTGAGCGTCTGACTCGGGTTTGGCTCAGGTCATGATCTCACGGTCATGGGATAGAGCCCCCACATCGAGGTCTGTGCTGAGCACGGAGCCCCCTTGGGATTCTGTCTCTCCCCGCCCTCCCACTGCCCCTCCCATGCTCACTCGCACTCTCTCTCTCTCTCCCTCTCTTTCTCTCTCTCTCTCTCAAAAAGAGTGAGGACAGTGGTGACTCGGGAGCGGGCAAGGGTCTATGATCGGGATGAGGACACACCCAGGGCTTCTGCGGAGGCTGACGCGGTTCTGGGCACCGGCCAGGCGGCCGGGACAAAGGCGTTGGCTTCACAGCGAGTCACAGAGCTCACCATTGGTGTGGAGGGCAGGCGTCTGTGCTGTGGGCTCTTCCCGAAGGACGCTCGTCAAGCTGGTGGGAACTCACTGTGGGGAGTCCTCATGGTCTTTTTTGACCATATGAGAGAGTTTGCCTTTCTGTGTCTGTAGGTCTTTATAGACACAGATGCACACTTTCCTCTGTGGGTAGGAGAATGCCCCCCCCCTCCCCAGTCTGTAGGACTGAGAACGGGTCATGGAATTCCACATGGACAGTTAGGGTCTGAGCACATCAGGATGACGGCGGTGCACGGGCCCGTGTCCTCACTTGCCGGTGTGCACATTCACCAAGCACTTGTTGCCAGGGAGTGGGAAAGAGTGTTCGGGACCGCTGCGGAAGCAGAGGGGAATTCCTAGGGCTTGCCGGAGGAATGGGAAGGAGCCGGAACACTGGTAAGACGCCGGCATTTACAGGGACTTCCAGGGGAGACACGAGTTTCTCTAAACAGCAGATCCCCAGGCCGTGGGAATGGAGGAGAAACAGGAGGTGTGCATGTCCGACTCCTTTGCTTGCACCTGACCCAACTCGACTGAAGCCACCCTAAGGGGATATTAAATGGAACTCGCCCAGGGCCTCGGAGGTTCAGGACGACCGGGCCGGGTCCCTCGCTGCTAATGGGAAAAACCACAGGACTTGCAAAAAGTCCTTTCTGAGCTCCTTTGCCCATTGCCCGCTGCCAGACGATATAAAGGAAGACGGGGCATTCGAGGGCCAGCTGGGGAGCCTGTTTTCCCGGAAGAGAGCGGTTGGTCTGGTATGGATTTTATGACGTTTGTTCCAAGTCCAATGATGGGTCTTTGAGCAACAAGATGAACTTGCAGGATGAGGAGGCTTTCTGTGAAATCTCACAAGTCGGCCACAGCATTAAGGGTTTTTGCCAGGATCTTCTGGGGGGCTGCAGCCACCCCCTGGAATTGGTGGGTGCAGCTGAACAAAGAAACGGTCAACTCTTCCCTCAACAAGCAGGAGGGCGGAATGCTTGGAGCAGCCCACGAGGGTGGGAGCCCAAGACAGGGCAGATGTGGGAGACACTGATCTCCCCAGGGTGGGTGGTGGCTGAGCGGAGGGAGCCACCTTTCTCCCTGTCCTGGTGGGTACACCAGGGCCAGTCACTGGGCTGGAGCGTGACCCAGAGGCTTCTCCCAGGAGGACTGCGGGGGAAGATCGGTGCCAGCAGCCAGTCTTCAGCAGAGGGTGGGGCTCCTGAATCCATAATCCAGAGAGGACACCCAGTGCCCAGACGTTCACAGACAGAAAGAGTAAGAAACCAGATGTGAACCGTGTCCAAGCTGGACTTTCCCCTTCTCTTCCAGAGGAGCAAGGGGCAGGGCGGACAGAACCCCGGAGTGGAGGGACAAATGCCGAGCCCAGGATTTCAGGCGTCCTTCCGCTGGGAAGCTGAGGTGTTTGAACAGGAAGGCAGAGTAAGGTTTGGATCAGGGGTAAGACTTCGATGTCTAGAAATGAGAGCCTTCCAATCGCCGAGTGACCAGAAGAGGCGTGGGACTTGGCTGAGGCATCTCAGGAGGCAGAGATGAGGAAAGACGGAGAAGGCATTGGATATCAGTGGTACCAGTGGCCGCACTGGCCTGGCGATCAGCAGGATGGCCCGGCCTCCGGCCCTGAGCCCAGCGCCGGAACGGCCTGAGGGCACATTTGGAATCTGGAGCTTGTGCAGAGCGCCGCAGGAGCAGTCTGGGAGGCCGGGCACTAGGGTCCTGATTCAGTGTGGCCTCCATCATCGCTGGACCAGAAATGAGGTCCCACTTCTCCAGTCTGGGGACCATGGAGTCTGGAGCTGAGAGATGCCAACTGGGGGCAACCAGAAGCGCTCAGTTTACATTAACATTCTCCAAATAGGAAAACTTCCCAGGAGACCAGTGAACTGAAGGCTGGCATAAAGGTGCTCGGCCTCGCTGGGAATTCCAGCCCACTCCACAGTGGCCTACGGACACACACAACCACACATGCGCAACGGCCGACGGGGCCGATGTCCCCACATACGACGAATATTTTTCTTCCAGTGCGTGACAGCCAAGGGAATGCAGGGGAACGCATTGTCCGTAAATGACTACCAGGCATCTGGCATACATTTTAATGCAGATGACTACGTGAGATACAGCCTTTTCACCGCCCACCCTGCTTCCAGCACCGCCTGGCTCCTCTGCGTCACCACCAGAAGACACAGAAATGATGGCTGTTTTCCCCCTTCTTGATAAAGGTGTAATTTAGTGGGAAAAGCAAATAGTTTAAATAGAACGAAGATGTAACAATATGGTTCCTTTTTATTCTAATATTATTTGGTTTTTAAAATGTGTTCTGGGGGGGCCTGGGCGGCTCCGTCGTTTGCGCTTCGGGCTTTGGCACAGGTCTTGATCTCGCGGGTCGTGGGTTCGAGCCCCGAGTCAGGTTCTGTGCTGACAGCTAGCTCAGAGCCTGGAGCCTGCTTCAGATTCTGTGTCTCCTTCTCTCTCTGCCCCTCCCCTGCTCAAAGCCTTCGCCAGCATCTAGCCAGACACACGCATGTGTTTAGATGAGGAAATACTAAGTGTGAGCACACGGCCCATAATTGTGCAGCTAGCTCTAATCAGCGTAATCGTCTCTCTCTCTCTCAAAAATAAATAAAAAACATTAAAAAAAACTTTTAATGTGTTCTGGGAAGCAAACCATCCAAACAAGAGGCTTTAAGGGAGCTTCATTTCAGACAGAGATGCGTGTGTTTCTATCACGCTGGAGTGATGGACGCAGAGGTCTGGCAGGTGACAGACGCGTCCCACACGAGCCAGCCAGCAGCCCCCTGACTTCTACGCCTGCCTCCAACAGCTGCACGATTACGGGCCGTGTGCTCACACTTAGTATTTCCTCATCTAAACACATGCGCGTGTCTGGCTAGATGCTGGCGAAGGCTTTTTCCTGGCCTAGAAAATTACATTCCTCTACAGTGTTTAAACCCAGAGCTCTAATTTTGTAAGAAATACAGCTTCGGGGCTGTTATTATTTCAATTTCAGAGTTATTGGGCAAAAATGATGTGAGGTACTCTGCCAGGAACTGGAAAATGAAAAATAACTCAAGGGGACTCAGCGTTCACTGCTCCCCCCACGTCCTCAGCCCTGGCTCAGGCCATGGCGTCCGCACCCACCCAGAAAACTGCAGTCAACACGGGACAATCACGCCCTTGCACATACCACACCGCCTTGCACCCCGTCCGCACTCACCTGTGACACCCGCTGGTGCACGCACCCAGCTCTCCACCCTCCAGCAGGTCCGCCCACCGTGAGCAGAACTCCGTATCTGTCATGCTCAGCGACTCGTCGATGGGAGCCTGGTGGTCTCAGGACCCACGTAACATACCCGTGCACACAGCAGCGCCTTCCAACATTCCTTGGAGTCGATCAGAACCTTTGGAGGACCTTCCCCTTTGGAAAAAATTACTGGTTTCTATTTTTGTTCAACATGGTGTAATGAGCCGCAAATTAAGTATTGCACTTTGAAAAAAAATATGTATGTGTGTATATATGTATATATGTATAATAATATATGTAAAACAATGTTGAGAATATATTATTTTGGCCAAAAGTTAAAAGATTGATGGATTTTATTAGTAAAGTATGCAAGTGAAATATGGAGTTACTCAAAAGTTTTAAAAGTATGTTTTACTCTTTTTTTTTGTGCCTAGAAACAACCCAGGGGAGTGAGGGCGTCGCTGCTGTGATTTCAGTGAAGTCAGCAAGTGTGTTCTTCTCTTAGAGCTTTCAACGTATGCACCAAACATTCACGCATCTTAAGACACTTTCCCCAAGCATTTATTTTTCAGTCTGAGTACCATTGGGACAACATTCCTGTTTCTTGAAAACACAGGAAAATTTCTGTAGTGCATTAAATTGTATGAAGTGTCAGTACACATTTGTTGGTCAGATTTCAAATAGGAAATCGAACTTGGGAAAAGGGGAGCACTTGGCATCGGATATTAGATCACATAAAAACATTTCCAGAGTACGTGGATTCCCGCAGGGAAAATGTGTCTCTGTGGCCCATTTGAAGTAAAGATCCGATTTAATAAATAAAGGATGTGGTTGCAAAAATAATTAGGAATGACCATTTCTGTTAAACAACACCCCATATGCAGATACCTTCCGTAACAAGATTTACATAAGTACCTTAAAATATTCCAATTTGGAACGATTTAACATCATTCATTGTGAGGATGATGTGTGCGTGGATGGACTTTTCAGTCTAGAAAACCATATTACACGGAGGTGTAGGATGCAACTTTGGGAAGGCATTGACCGATCAAAGGGTCCACCCTGAATAACAATGAGATCAAATATGTGCATTTGGTGTACTTTTATTTGTGCTGTGGCCCCCTCCCCCACCAGCACACACTTGGTCCTGTAGTTAAAAAGGTCCTGTTGAATCACAGGTGGGATCGATCAAGTACAATCCTGCTTCCCGGCTTTGATGGGCGTGAAGGGAACAGAGCTCCAGTTATGACACAAACGTTATCGGGGGAGGTGGTTTCTCTTGGCAAGTTCAAGGGGAGCGTCTTTTCTCTGTCCACCACTTACAGCAGGGCAAAAGCCTCTGTCCTAACCAGACACTTAAAATCATATCGGACGTGCTCAGTCATGTAACCGTGAGTGTCCTCACATAGTTGTGGGAGGACAACGTGGCCATAACTTAGGATCCATGGGAAATGCCTCGTTGGGTGTCAGGACACGTGGGAAAACTCGGCTGTTGTTTTCCTCGGAAAGCTCCTGAAATTCGAGCACTTTGATAAATACCAGAGAAGTGTCCATGATAAGAAGTTTCAAGTCATGTTTGCTTATTTACCTGAAGCTGGTTTCTCCAAAAATTTTTCATCTGAGACATTCTGCACAAGGTATGGAATCAGGCAGAAACACGTTGGGCGCTAATGACGGGTCCCCTACGTGCTTAATAAGCTGCTGACGTCTTATGTCGTGTTTGTATCCAGAGTCTGCCGTTGCACCGAACTGCGTAAATCAATGCTTTGGGATAAATGAAACAGGCATGGTCTTGTTGTCCGATGTGGTGACTGGAGGGGGAACTTAGCTGGAGTCCAGCATAGTGATGGGGTGACGGGCCCTGGGGTTGTCCTCTCAGGCCGCAGCCAACGCGTGGTCTGGGCGTGCAGGGGTCCGGGGTCCGGGGTAATTTGCATGGGCTCAGGATGTCCACATCCCTCCAGCTCTGTGACTTTGAGTGAGCTAATTAATCTCTCAAAGCCTCACTCCCTTCATCTGTAAAATAAGTGTATTAATAGTGTGCCTTTATAATGTCAAGTACATAATTAACACAATGCTTACCCCGTAAGTTCTCCGTAAGCCAAAGCTCTTACGGTTTTACAGACTGAATAGATTCCGTTTCTCGTACGTGTCTGCCAGCAATCTAGGAACTTTCTGACGGCATTATGATCACTGCCTTACACGTACACTGACCACAAGTCCCGATGATGTGCATGCATCATCTATCACTTGTTTTTGTCCATGGAGAAGGAAGGTAGCCCTGCGGGGGATGGTAGTCTGCAGAGTTTTGATATTATATCAACAGTCCTCCTGTTCAAAAAGCCTGAACATCATCCTTCCTCATCACGTTTTGGAGTCACAACCTGGAACCTGCAGCCCAGAGAGACTGAATGCCAAACTCAAGGCCAAGGCCATCCGGCATCCGTCGGAGGGAAGATCACTGTCCAGCCTGCAGACTCCCCATTTTGCCGTATCCTCTCAGAGGATCTGGAATCGATTCCGTGTCCTTACCACGGAGAGCCCACTGGCGATCAAGGTTATGTTCGTTCTCAGACCCAAACTTCAAACCATGGCGTTGGTCATGCTTCTTCATTATCAGCACACCTTGGGTTAATGTGAGAGTAACCTTCAAGGCTGAAAATTAACTCTCAAGTTGAGATTTTGACAGTTGGGTCCATCTGGAGCAAATGAGATTCATCGGAACAGCAATGCGATGTAACGAATTAATTTTGTTTGACTATAAGATGGTAGTTTTATCCTGCCTTAAACACCGATGACGTTTATGGTTATCTGTATTACCAAGTATTTTCAGAATATTTACCCCATGACCTCATTCATGGGAGCCCGAGCTTTGGAGGCAGGAGACAAGGTACAATTACAGCCTGAGTCAAATAAAATGTAAGCAAACTTGTCAACAAACACTTTCATTATTGCCAGGGCTAGTCGCTGTAACGGTACTAGAGCCCATAAATTACTTAGAGCTGTGTGCGCTGCACTTTCCCCAGGAGACCTCCATGGAAGCAGGGAAAGGGTGCGTAGCTTTTGATGGGCCACGTCACCTCCGCTCCCACGGTAGGCTTGAGCTTCTCATCATTAAGTGGTCCTGCACCAACATCGTGGTTGGCCTAGCGATCAATTAAATTTCAAAAGGACTTCAAAGCCCAGGATTAGTTATTCCCCTTTACTTTGAATTCTTCAATACAAATTCACTCAAATCCCCAAGACACTTTTATTTTTTTAAATGTTTATTTGTTTTGAGAGGGGGAGGGAGAGAACAAGAGTGTGAGCAGGGGAGAGACAGAGAGAGAGGCAGAGAGAGAATCCTAAGCAGGCTCCACACTGCCGGCACAGAGCCCAACTCGGGGTTTGAACCCACAGACTGCGAGATCTTGACCTGAGCCAAGATCAAGAGCCAGACGCTCAACCGACTGAGCCACCCAGGTGCCCCCCAACACCCTACAAGAAAAATTTAAATGAACTTCATTTCCAATGGGGGTTTAAGAATTTTAAAACACTGTTTCCCAAAACTTTTTTAATGCTGAGCCTTTCTAAATTTTTTTAATGTTTATTTATTTTTGAGAGAGAGACAGAGCATAGCAGGGGAGAGGCAGAGAGTGGGAGACACAGAATTCAAAGCAGGTTCCAGGCTCGGAGCTGTCAGCGCAGAGCCCCCGACACAGGGCTTGAACTCACAAACTGCGAGATTACGACATGAGCCGAAGTTGGACACTTGACCAACTGAGCCACCCAGGCACCCCAAGGCTGAGCCTTTTTTTTTTTTTAATGTCTTTTATTTATTTTTGAGAGACAGAGAGAGACAGTGCGAGCAAGGGAGAGTCAGAGAGAGAGGGAGACACAGAATCTGAAGCAGGCTCCAGGTTCTGAGCTAGCTGTCAGCACAGAGCCCGACGCGGGGCTCGAACCCACGATATGTGAGATCATGACCTGAGCCGAAGCCGGTGCTTAACTGACTGAGCCCCCCAGGTGCCCCAAGGCTGAGCCTTTCCAAACAGCAGATTTGACAGTGCTGGGAAGGACTGCAGGGTTACAAGTAGTGGCTGTGTCCACTTGTCAGACCTGGCGTGTCTTCCCCGCAGTGTGGACAAATGTCTCACCCTGCGTGAGGGCTGCACACTCCCGGCCGCGCGTCTCACAGGTGAGGGCTCTGTGTGCACACCGCTGCGTGGGCACGAACATTCTAAAAAAATCTGACCACTGTCAACAACTGCTTTTCAAAGGAGGAGTATTTGGGAAACCACTTGGAATTTTCTGATCGGGTTTTCCCACTTGTCATGTGATATTAGTCATTTTGCACAGGACTTTAGTGCTGGTGGAGAAAAGTACCTAGATTTCCCACACCTCCAATCAAACCGATGGGGAAGAGAGCCAGCTCCTGCCCACAGCCCCGCCGTGAACCCAAGGAGTGTCCCCTGCTCAGCTGTTTGTCAAACAGGGACCTGGTGCCAGGCTGCAAAGTGCCTGGGACGCCATGTGTTTTAAAAGCTGAGACCCTGTAAGTTTCTGCCCTAAAGTAATCTCTGTTCAAAAAAATCCATCTCCAGAGATCTGTCACATCTGTACTTGAACATGGGCACTGAATGGAAAATGGTGAAGCCACTGTGAGGTCCGGGGTGTCCTGGCCACACGTGTCCCCGGTTCAGACAGCTTGCAGACCTGGACCTGTGGCGGGCGGAGACAGGTATGTATTCGGTCAGGTTTCCCGCAAACACCAGAGCAGGAGCAGATGCAATCAAGGAAAGAAAATGGGAGTTACTTCTTGAGGTGAGAATGAATGATTGGCAAGAGCCATCAAATGACCTATGAGAGAGAGCGAGCGAGAGCGCCATGCTCTCAGCCAAGCTGGGCCCCGTCCCTCACCCCGCGGCCACCGTCTGAACAGCGCAGTCTTCTGCAGGCCGCCCCTCCCCCCATGCTCCCCTTCGTCCCGGCCTCAGGGTTCTGCCGTCACCTGCCTCCAGGACAGGAATGCTCCTGCCACGGTCCGCTCTGTCCGCACCAACCCTGGCATTTGTCGGACGCTCAGGCATGCTGGGCAGCGGCGGGCCTGCTCCCTACGTCCCCTAACGAGGTCCTGCCCCGCCTCAGGGAGACGCGGCTTCGCCATCCAGCCTCACGGAGCCTCCAGCGTCCGCAACGTCTGTGGTCACAGAATCCAAATACCGTGAAAACCGAAGTGCGTCTGGCGCCAGAGCTGGATTCCAAGCAGTCCCTCAGACGGCCTCGCCCCACGACCCGGGAGGTCACCCCAGAGCCCCCAGGCCAGTCCTCTGACCATCGAAGGCTCCTGCAGACCCGGCCCCTTCTGCAGAGCTCGGGTCACAACGAGGTCTACGCGCTCTGCCTCGCGGTCTTTATCCAGAAAGCCCAAATCGGCTCTATCTCTCAACAATACTCAGCCATTAGCTATAGTATTTAGTACGCCTTTAAAAACACATATTAAAAAAATCATGAACCAAACTTCCCATGTCTACTGTTGGATAAAACAATAAAATAAGAAAATAAAAACTCTTGACACCTTTGCCCGCAGGAGTCTTCTCTCCACACACTGAGAGAAACGACAGAAATGCAGGACCTGAACAACAAAAGCTTCAAAGGGCATTTACTCAGTGAATTGTTCTGAAGCGTCAGCCTTGTCACCTTGCTGGGGTGGCCCCCGTGTCACAGCCACAGACCCTGCGGCTCTCGGGATTGCTTGTCACTTGGTGGCTGTGGGATCCATACGTTCCTTTCAATCACCGGTCCGTCTCAGCGCGGAGACGCGTGTGATTCCGTTCGCCTTTGGGAAGCCTTGTGTCAAAGATTGAGGAATTAGGACTTTCTAATGAAAAGGTCCTTTGTGTATATTGCAGATTGGACAGCGGGTGAAAGTTACGAGGGGCGGGACGGGCAGGTCCCGTGCCCCAGGAGCCATAGACCACAGACTTCCTTCCCAGCACTGCAGGGAGCGTGCCCATTTCACCAGCGCTTTGGTCTTGTTCGGCGGAAGAAGGCACAGGTGTCCAAACGTAGATTGTCATGTTTGGTTTGTGTTTGAGAGAGAGAGAGAGAGAGAGAGAGAGACAGCGAGAGAGAGAGCGAGCGAGCAGGAAAAGGGGCAGAAGGAGAGAGAGAGAGCAAATCTTAAGCAGTCTCCACGCTCAGCATGGAAGCCAACATGGTGCTCCATTCACGACCCTGGGATCATGACCTGATCTGAAATCAAGATCCAGATGCGTAACTGACTGAGCCACCCAGGCACCCCTGATACGGAGTTCTCATTGTGACCTTTCTAGAATGCTCCATCATCCAAACACCTAACTTCGCTTTGCTCATAGGACTGTGTGAAGTCGATGCCAGAAAGAAGGCAGCACTTCACTAAAAACTGTACTAAGCGGTCTCTCTGGTAGGAGTGAAACAAGGAAAGAATCACCAAGTGCAAGGGCCCATGAGGACCTCAAAATTCACCTCATTTTACAGACGGAAACCGAAGCCCAGAGATGCTGCTGTGCTCAGGGGGCTCAGTCACCTTGTCTCGCTGGGGCCCGAGATGGGGGCGCCCAGGGTGGACCGTGAGGGCCCCGGTGGGACGGAGCCCTGCCTCCTTCCAGCTCTACGGGCGTCACCCCACCCCCATCGCACAGCGAAGAGACTATTTCACAGGCATCAAACAGAACGCTGCGGGTCGGACGCCCGGTTTATAGAAGGAGATACTTGGAAATGTTATTTCGCCTTCTCTAACGGCGTCTTGAGCTGCAGACGTGACGGACGGTGAGCCTGGATTCAGCCTCCAATCGCCTTATTGTCCCTACCAGCCTCGTTAGCCTCTGCCGTCACCCTTCCCCACAACCCCAGCGCCGTCACCTGCGGTGAGCTCACAACCCAGCCAGTGACGGTGCCGGTGACCTCCGGGAGGGGCCGGCCGGCCGGGACTGGCCGGGCCACTGCTCCGGGATGGCTGATCCCCCAGATGTGTCTGGATGGCTGAGCTCCTGGCCCACGGTTGGACCCGGGAAGCGGTTCTCCGGCTCCAGGGGGGGACTTGTCTAGTCACAGACATTTGAATGTCCCCTGGCTGGGCTGGAAGCCATCACGGACCCATTTCTCAGGCTCGTGCCTCCTGAGCTCAAACCTCAACCCACTTCTCGAGCTCTTGTCTTTCCCAAATCCAAGTTCACAAGCCTTCTGGCTCCGACGACACCCATGATGTCCCGTACCCCTGGAGACAGTGGGAATCTTCCCGCCTTTCTGAGAATCAGGGACCCCACCCCCTGGATGGTCAAGGTAAAGGAGAGCTGATACTTTCTAAAATGCCAAAGGTTTCGTAAAAGTGGTCTCTTCCTCAGGGAGCCTGGGGGCTCAGTGGTTAAGTGTCCAACTTTGGGTCAGGTCATGGTCTCATGGTCGTGGGTTCGGGGCCCGAGTATGGCTCTGTGCTGACAGCCCAGAGCCTGGAGCCTGCTTCAGATTCTGTGTCTCCCTCTTTCTGTCCCTCTCTCAAAAATAAACATTAAAAAAAAGTTATCTCTTCCTTGACACAAAGAATTTTCTCTTCATTTAAGAAAACTCCCCAATCCGGAGAAACCTAAAAAAGACGGTTAAAATCATCCACAAGCCTACGAGCCTGGGATCGTCACTAAGTTGTTCACATTCGGGATCATCATGTAATAGAGTCTATTTCACGAACAACGTAAGGCCAGCTTTTCCCCGTGGGATGAGGGACTGTCCTGCAGTATCCTTCGTCAGTGGCCAGAGCATAACATACCCATTTTGGGCAGGGAATACACTCAAATAAAAAACCCTTTACTGGAATCACGAGAGATCAAAATAAAAACTAGTGCATTTGTCCCGAACAAGTAACTGAACTGTGGATCAGTTAACCTGAGCAAATGGCCTGTGGTAGGGGGTACACACTATTTAGCTTCACCTAACATCGCTCTATATCTCAGATGCTGTACAGGCTGGTACATACGTTAATCTGAAAAGCCAGCCTCCGTTTGTTCTCAAGAGAACTGATATCAATAGAACAAATATTCAGGAAGCATCTTAAAAACTATAATTGGGGAAGACAGGAGGCCTAGAAGGGGAAACAGGAAGAATGCTCAGGAATGATTAGCCTAAGAGTGGGGCCAGTGAAGCCAGCCTTGCGCGTGGGGCCTGCTTCCTGTGGTCGGGGGTCGGAGCCGCACGGGGGGTGCGGGAGGAGCATGAGGCCGGGCACAGCCTGTCAGCACGGGGTCCGGATAAGGGTCCGCAGGCTCCTGTTCATGTCAGACGAACCTCGTGAAGAACAGTGTTTGCTGGACACGGATATGCGGCCGGCTCGTGCCGGTGCTGGGGCCGCAGGGCCTCGGGGCCCAGTGTCCTCCCCTGGGCTCAGGGGCAGCGGGACAGATGGTGATGCCGCCCGCCCGTAGAGAGGTTTTGGGCTCGCGGAAGAAGGGACACACAGGGAGACTCGGGCATTGAGGTGCTCCCCACACACCTCGTCCCAGCTGACTCCCGGAGAGAGGAGCTGTGCGCCCAGCGGGCAGAAGGAGGCCGCTCTGGGGACACCACGCTGCAGCAGACACCGAGTGACCCAACATGGCGCCTTTGCCCTCTCCGCTCCGGAGGACAGGAGACAAGTGCAGACGCTGAGCCTCGGCCCCAGGATGACGGAGCCCCCTCCCCCCCGCCCCAGGCTTCGCCAGCCCCTCGCCCACTCTCTTCTCAAAAATGGTCATCACCACTTGGGAAGGGCCCCCAGAGGCTGAGGGGCAGGACGACCCCACACCTGAGGCCACCTGGGGCTGGCTCGCACCTGTTTGCATCTGCTGAGACCCTCTCTGGTGCAGGTTCAAGGTTCCGTGGGGACAATGGCAGAAAGTCCCAGCAGCTTCCCCGGGGGGGGGGAGGGGACGTTTTCACTGCAGCCACTTCACAGCCGAGGCCCGAGAGGCGGAGCTGGCTGGGCCGTCTGTGGCTCTCGTCCCCACGGGTGCGAGTCTGGCCTGCCCAACACAGCCGCCCGGCTCCTGCTTCCGGCAACTGCGGTCCCTTTCTGAGTGTGACTAGAAGGAGAAGGGCAAGATCGCGAACCGTGGAATTGACTGCCAGACGATAGCATTAGTGAGAGCAAGCTCGGTGCACACGCATGCACACGCGCGTCCACTCACGTCCACACACACGGAGCAGGATGCAGCTTCCCTTTTTCACAATTACATAATCAATTTAGAAGTTTGGAATCAGAGGGGCACCCGGGTGGCTCAGTCAGTTAAGCCTCCGACTTCGGCTCAGGTCATGATCTCACGGTTCATGGGTTCGAGCCCCATGTCGGGCTCTGTGCTGACAGCTCAGAACCTGGAGCTGCTTCAGGTTCTGTGTCTCCCTCTCTCTCTGCCCCTCCCCTGTTCGTGCTCTGTCTGTCTCTCTGAGAAATAAATAAACATTAACAAATAAAAAGTTTGGAATCATAAAACTCATATTTTAATATGCCAGGGTTTTGTTGTTGGTTTTTCTGTCTTGGGAAAAACGTTTGGATCTGAAGAGGTGGTACCGCCTGGCCCACCTCGTGAGGTGACGACCACTATTTCCTCTCCGCTTCGCTCCTGCTACCGCCACACGGTGCAGCTTCCGCCGGGCCCCCCGGGCTGTGGGGGATGCCCTGACCTTCCGTGAAGGAAAGTGGAAGTTGACAAAACAATCAGAAAGCAACAGCTAGTGTCCAAGAAGGAAATCAAGGCAAAATAAGGCCTCACTCAGGGGACCCTGCTCCCGTAACTTCTGGACGGTTGGAACCGGCCCTGGGAGTTCTGGGCAGCACCCCTGAGCCTCACTGATGACGGGACAGAGGTGGTGACCTGCCTAGAGTCACTTGTGTGGGAAATGTCACATGCCAGGAAAAGTCCCCGGACCTGAGCTCTCCGCCAGGGGGAATCGGGAGTAAGGAAGTGTGGCGGCATCGGGAGGATGTCTGTGCATCCGTGCTAGTGTGTGGGCTGGTCCCAAACAGAGGATCCGTGCCCTTGACGTGATAAACACATCACCACTCAAGGCTCGTGTGCCCAAATGAGGCGATGTCTCCGGCGCACCCCACTGTTCACCTCGCCGTGCTTCCGAGGACTGTCTCTGTGGCGGAGGAGACCCCTGCCCACACGGACCCCCTGGGGTTCCCTTTCCCAAGCTCCAGTGTCCGCAGCCTTCCAGACCCCTTCCCGCTTTGCTGCTGTATGAGCAGCTGAGTTACAAGTGCGATTCTCAGGCTTGCCCTGAACGGCACGAGACCGCCCCAAAGGGCTTTGGAAAGTAGATACGGATACTTTGGAAAGTAGATACTCCGTGAAGAGTAGGGGCCCAGGGGGCAGAGCAGTGTCCTTGCCTGCGGAGATGTGTCCCCCGAGGCCCCGCTGGGACATCCGATCCCAACGGGGGGGGGAGCAGGCGGAATAGGACCACAGCCTCCTGCTGGGAGAGTGTGGGAGGGGCCAGTGCTGGCGCTGCCTGGAGCCGCAGGGAGTCTCCGTGTCCTCACTCCCTGGGGGCCGGCTGGCTCCCACCACGGGTGGGGGCTGGTCCCCCACCCCTGCACGTGCACCTGCTTTCTCGAGGATGCCCATCCTGTGCTCCTGGATTCATCCTCCCGACCCCGTCTCCCGGGGGTAGAGCTGACCCCCCACGGGTCCGTCCCCTGCCCAGTGCAGGGCCTGCATTTTGAAGAGGGCAGGAGACACTGATGTCCCGGGCCCCGTGGGTGTCAGCCCGGGGGCGCTGACCACGCACCTGCCGCCTGGGCAGAGGCACAGCTGCGCGGAGCCCCGTGTTCCACACCGATCCCAGGGCGAGTCTTCCCGACGGAAAAGGGAAAGCGCCCGTGCTCCCCAGGCAGCAGAAAATGTTGCTTTTTCAGCAAAGTCGCCAAAAAGGCAGCACGTTCTCACTAGAAAGCCTAGTGGAGAAGGGGCTTCACCGCGTGGGTTCGAGCCCCGGCCCGGCCCTCCGCTTCCTCGTGAACACGTGCCACCCAGGGAGTCGCTGAGGTCCGAGCACCGCAGTTCCCGGGGAGCGGCTGTGCGGCCGGGACATCGGGGGGGGGGGGCGGTGCAGGGACAGAAGCCAAGGCCCCGGGGACCCCCCCCTAAGAAACTCCAAGTTGCCCATAGCTGTCTTCACTTTTCAACAGTTAACAGATTGTATTCTTAGGTTTATAGAAAAATCGTCTGGAAACCGGAGAGTTTCCATACACCATACACCCCCTGACCGCCCTGCAGCCCCGTGCCTCTCCCTGGGTTGGCGTCCTCGGGTATTTGTGGCAGTTGACGAGCTGATATGTATACTTTACCGACAGCGAAATCGCGTCATGTGCTCTGAGGTTCACTCCGAGGGCCGCGCTTTGCGCCGCTTGGGCAGGTGCACCCGGCGTCTCCTCTGTGAGCGCCCGCCCATCCCTGGCTCTTCTCTGAGCCCTGGAGCCCGCCCCCCCCCTCATCTCTCACTGTGTGCCTAATGCCGCCGTTTCTGAAATGTCCCAGAGTTGGAATCGTACACATGTGACCTTTCTTCTTCTCCTCGAAGTGCGTTTTCAGGCCCTTCCATGTCCTGGGGAGGGGGGGGCTAGGGGGATGGGGGAGGGGAGGACTTATTCCTTTCTGTCCCCGAATAATATTCGCTTGCCTGGATGTACCACAGTTTGCATGTCTGTCTTTTTAAGTTAAGAAAATGGCACTCTTGGAGGAAGGTCAAGAGAAGACGCTTGCTTTGTCCATTAATTTGCTCAGCTTTGCCTCATTCAGTGTCCCCAAGTAGCACAGTGCTCTGAACGCCCTGGAAGGGGAGTTCACGAGTGGCGGGGTCACTGAAGCGTAAGTCCCTCGGCTCCGGCTTCAATCAGGGGCCGCCCCCAGAGGGTGTATAAATCCCCTGTGACCTCACTGATCCAAAATAGCGCGGTGAGCGAGGCCCAGCTGCTCTCTCGGGACGGCTTGGAACACAGCCTCTCATGGCCGCGCTTCATTTTGCAGAAGTGCCCCGGGGTGTGAGTCCCCGGAACTGTTCCCTGCACCCCCTCCCCCGATGCCACCAGGCCTCATGTTACACAGACGCAACAGCGGCCCTTGAAGAAATCTGAGGCCCGGGGTGTCCAGGCGGAGACCCTCCAAGGCTCGCTGAGCGGCACCCAGTTTCTGTGTCGTTAGCTTTTTTGGTTTAAAATGTCCAATGTTCTGCTCTGTTATCAAAAAGAAAATGCCAGGTCCCTTGGTCAAAGCCACCTGAAGGACATTCATCTAGGGAATGCCACTCACGATAGTTCGTAAGACACAAAACTGGCCCCAAAACATGTACAAACCACACCACCACGAGCCGGGCCGGAGCTCTGGGAGGCATTCAGCCTTCGCCATATTTGCGGAGGACGAGAGCAGTGTATGATGCCGGGGAGAGCCGATGGGTGGCTGAGGGCCACCCCAGCTGGCAGGCTGGAAACCCAAGGCAGGAAGGGGGAGCCTGCAGTGGGGGGACTGGGCCTGACAGGCGGCGGGGCTCAGGAATGGGGGGAGGTGGAGTAGGAAGGGGCTCCCCTGACCCCTGTTTGCTCTGAGTCAGCTGGTCCAGCTCGCCTCGCGGGGTGAAGCTGGGGCCCGGCACCCAGCCCCCATGCCAGGTGCCACGGCCGCACATTCCAGAGCAAGAAGATTTTGAGTCAGTTGGTATTTGACCAGAGACTCATGCAGGACCCTGAAAGAAATAAAATAATAAACCCACAGCCCACGTTTAATTGTCCATGGTAATGGGGCAGCAAGGCTGAGTAAAAGACTCGGAGCTTCCTGGGCGCTCTCAGCCTGCTTTGATTCTCTTCTACAATCAGCAGGGGCTGCGGTCACACACATATTTTTTCAGAGAACAAGATCGCAGCTCAGAGAAGTCAATTAACCCACTGAGAGTGGTACAGCCAATAAGTGCCGGTGCCGCAATGCCAGTCCGGGCTGGCAGCGCACCATCCGCTCTCTTCCCCCTGCCCGCACAGCCCCGTGTGATCGCCCGTGATTACAGCCCGTCTGACTTATAACAAATCTCTTTAAAAAAAAAAAAACAGGCCAGAACTGCAACTTTTCTCCCTGTTGTGCTAAACTTTTGGGGAACGGGCAGAACAATCTCGGGGCCGGTGGACCCAGGCAGCAAAAGAAAACCAAACAGGATTTTCCAACCACACAAGTGTTCCCTGAAATACCAAGGATTCTTTATGATCTGGCCGCTTCTGCAGGAGGCCAGCGAGAGCGCGTTTCGGAGCACCTGTGCTTGCCTCCTGCCAGCCCTGGTGTTCTGGGCAGGTCTGAGGCGGTGTGGGCCACGCCCACATTCAAGTTAGGGGTCCACTTTCGATTGAAACACGTCTCCTAGCAGATCACCTCTGACACTAGCCGGGCACTCCAAGGGCTCATTACCAAGCACGCCGGCAGCGTCTCTAACAAGGTAGAGACGGTCCGTCCGCAAGAAGACGGAGGTCATTTCCAGCTGCAAAGACATGGCTCCTCATTCTTTCATAAAAACGGACACTTTTTACTGAAACGTTATCCTTTCTCTCCAGAGGTAACAGATGGAGGGCCCTGGATGTAGCTTCCAGGACAAAAGCCACTCACCGTCCTTATTTATTTCTGTTGCAATATAACCCACAGAGGACACTGTGTAAATTTCAGGTGTACAAGCGAGATTCGATACATTTATGTGTCGCAATGGTTTTACCGCCAACGTGTTAGCTAATACCTCTGTCACAGTTCTGTGCTGTGGCGGGAACAATTAAGAGCTAGTCTCTTAGCAACGCAGAAGTTTCCAGCACAACGTCGTTGACGGCAGCCTCTGTGCTGTGGGCTGGAGTCCAGGACGAACTCACCTGCCAGTTGCAGGTCTGGCCCCTCTGATGCAGCTCCTTCCCCCCCTCCCCCCCGCCCCAGGACCGGCACCCCAGTCTCTGTCTCTAGGCGCTCAGCTGTCGTAGATTCTGCACGTGGGGGCCTACACTGTGCGTCCTTCCCTGCCTGACATCTCACTCAGCGGAAGATCTCCAAGGTCCACCCGGGTGGTCTCAAATGGCTTTAGGGAAAGACTGAAATGTCCTGGTCCGCCCTGATGGACACAAACCCGAATCTGGGATGCAGATTCTCAGGCCTCCTCCAGCCACAGAGCGTGCGGCCAGTGGGGGAGGGGCACCGCGTGGTGAACACGGCCCAGGAGAAGACAAGCAGAGTTGTCCTGGGGGCTGACCCCCCACTGGACGGGCGGTGGTGAGCTCAGAATTCAACGTTTGTTTATTATTATTTTTGAGAGAGAGAGACAGAGACCGAGCCTGAGCAGGGGAGGGGCAGAGGGAGAGGCTGACAGCAGGGAGCCTGACGCAGGAATCAAACTCATGATCGGTGAGATCATGACCTGATTCAAAGCCAAGAGTTAGAGGCTTAACCAGCCGAGCCACCCAGGCGCCCCAAGTAGTGTGATCATACTGGTCATAAAGACAGTGTTAAGGAGAAGGCATCAGACTCCTCATCGCCGTGGGTACTCATGGAAAACCGTTCCTTACTTCCTATTGCTCTTGAATTTCCATAAAAGCAACATCAGTCATTGTGATATTGCTAAACTTTAGCATCTACCAACAAAGTTCAAAAGTTAAATTTAATATTTAAAAATCAATATTAAGAGGCACCTGGGTGGCTCAGTCACTGGTTGGGCGTCCAACTTTGGCTCAGGTCATGATCTCACAGTTCATGGGTTTGAGCCCCACGTCGGGCTCTGCTCTGACCGCTCAGAGCCTGGATCCTGGTTTGGATACTGTGCCTCCCTTGCTCTCTGCTCCTCCCCCACTCACGCTCTGTCTCTGTTTCTCTCAAAAATAAATAAAACGTTTAAAAATTTTTTAGATCAATATTAGTATATGACTTCAGTGTCATACATTATATTCTTTCTTAAGAAACCATTTATGTTCTGTGGAATAGTAAGTCGTGGGGAAATTTTACACACCCTCTTTACCAGATCCTTCCTCATTTGGTAATCCTTTTATGTAGAACGCCCTTTCTGGAAAGTTACCTGCAGGGTTCAGAGTTTGCTCACTTGTTACGTAATAAAGTAAGTAACTCTTGTGTGTTTCTTCCCAATCTTATTTCTAGTATAGAAAAGTTACTTCTTTTGTTAAGTCCCCTTCTTGGGGAAATTTTATAGTTCAACACGTGTACAGTTAGACCTTGTCTCTTTTCTGATCTAAAAGGTGGAAAACTTCCTGTTCTACCATTTTCGATCGTCCTTATCAGTTCCCTTACTGTTCGAGGTTACGGAGAACCCACTAAGTGACCAGCTTTCGTGTCTTAGCTAATTTTAGAAATTCTGTGCCCGCAAGGAACTTTTCAAAACATCATGTTCTCTATTTTTCACACCGGAAGGAATTTGCGATTCTGCATCCTTCTGGATCCTTTGGCTCCACTGGTTTCTTTCTCTTTTGTAAAAATGAGGGAATGTTCCCAGGCGCCAGCCTGAACGTGGCTGTGACCCGCAAATGATCTTATTTGTTGCTAGAATATCAAATATCTGTCCCAGGGAAGGCGGGTAGGGGTGAGCTTTATCGATTCCCTGAATCCGATGACATTTCCAAACAGGAAATAAATGTCAATAGCAGTAAGTAAACACTGCAACCCACACAGTTTTGTTTTCTTTTAATTAAGGGGAGAAGTAGTCTTACCACACAGCTGGGGTTGCCCTGGGAGCCCCTAATTTACTGCCGTGGGAGTCAGCTCATCTTACGGGTCCGTCTCCTCTCCCGAGAGGTCTTTGGACTCTGCTTTCTGAGAGCGGTTGTGCTAAATGGGCAATATGACTTATCGCAGCGATTTCTTTTCTGGATGGAGAGGCTGGAGGAATTCTTAGGTATAAAAACCACAGTAACCTTACGCTTCCTCATTTCAAAACGAAGTACAGTTTTGTAGTTTTAATTCTCTTCACTGGTTTTCAAATTCTAACTCGTTCTCACACCCAGGACCGGACACAGACGCGCCGCACGCTCTCTCCCTGCCCGCCGTGTCATCCTGCTGGCTCCCTGGGCTGGGGGGGGCCGGCCCCCTCGCCACGCAGCGGAGCCTCTCCCTGTGTTCCAGGGAGAGAAGGAGGGAGCCGTGGTTTGCGCCCTCGCATGGTTCCTTCCCTGGGAAAGTCCGTGAGAAACTTCGAGGCCTGTGGTCCACACGCTCCCCACCTTTTCTTAGATCCTTTCCTTCCGCTGCTAAACGTTTCCTCTTTTTTCTCCTTCTGTGACGTCATTGCGTTTCTTCTTCTCATGTGGGTCTCATTTCTAAAGTAACGTTCTTCGTCATCATCGTCCCTCCCCGGACACTGTCGCCGCACTCTTGGGTTTTCCGCATTCTGATTGTGTTAGTCTTTAATGTCCTTCATCATTTGCTCAGTCTCCTTAGTTCGCGTTGCAGTGGCCTGTGCTCCGTGTCCGCCGGCTCGGCTCAGGCACAGCCTCGGCCCTGGAGGGACTTCACTCTGTCCTCCTCCTCTTGCTTCTGGGACCAACCCTGCACAGCGTTGGGCTGTCACCCTCCTCCGTGGCTTGTGTCTACCCAAGACGAGGTTTTCGGAGTTTGGGGAGGGGACCAGCTGGCTGGCTCTCGAGCGCCCCCTGTCTCCGGGCTCCCTGCCCATCTCCCCTTCTCTCTGGCTGGCTGTCCTGCTCATTCCGGATTCTCTCCCGGGCACCTCGTCCATCACGTGGGACGCTGTCCTGGAATGGACCTCGGCTGCTCAGTCTGAGAGCAGACCCCTTGCCCTGGCCCATTAGGGGTAGTTTGCAGACTGTCTCCTGGGTGCTCGCTGTCCCCAGAGCCTCCCCTGTGTTTCCGCTGCGGACCCCCGGGCAGCTGGCTCTCCTGCTGTCCGTGGTCCCCTGCCCCCGGCTTCCCTCCACCTCCCCCCAAGCAGACTCTGATTCCCCCCAGGTCTGGGGCTGTCTTGCGTCCTCCCTCGCTGGCGTGTTGAGAGGCACAGGCCTGTATCTTGTCGCCTAGTTTGTGACAAACATTGTATCGTTTCTGGCAGGACTGGGGGCTTTGTACCGGCGTTTTCACCGCGGAGTGGGTAGGAATTCAGGCGCTTAACCAACTGCACGGCCACAGAATCTTCCAAAAGAATCATCTTGAAACGTTTTAGAATATACGTGTGTATATATATTCGTTACACATATTCATATATATCTGCACACACACCCCCTTTGGAATAAAAGGCTAAGGACTATTTTTTGGCCAGGTGCTGATTTATCGGGGTCGATGATAATCTAGCAAAATGATAATACTGAACATAACATAGTTCACCATTTGAAAGAATAAAAAAATCAAGTGATAAAAATGGGATGGAAAAGGCAATAGTACATCTTGTAAAATTAAAGATGACCCTAATTATGAGGCAAACCTTGTCTTTTGTTTGTTTTTACTTTCTTGGGATTTTTCTTAATGGTCTTCACCACTGAGAATATCAGTTCAGTCCTAGTAACCCTGAGGATTTGAAAATTTCCAAGTTAAAAAATCAGCGAAGTCAGCATTCAGAGACAAAGTAAATTTAAAAAAAGGTCAAGACCAATGCTCACACCCTCGAGGACGCACACCCACACCCACCCACCCACACCCACCCACACACACACACACGCAGTAAGATTTCCTCTTAAATCTAGACAACAGGCGTGTTACCTCCCTTTATTCTGTGAATATGGACCAATGAAGTTACCGCATCGCCTGGCAGGTCTTAATTCCTGGAAGGTCGTATTTTACTGGGATTCTTACATCTGCTTTCATCTTTTTTCAGTGGGATGAGGTGAAATCCATTATGGATATTACAAGAAGGGTGCCTTTGCAAAAGAAAGAATGTTCTCTCTCTCTCTCTCTTGTTTTTCCCACAAATAGAGATAGCTCTTCGCCATCGTGTGGAATTTGAGATGTCCTCTCCCAGAAGGCCACGGGAAGAGGCACGTCTTTGAAATCCAGGAACTCCGTCTCCTGGTCTCATGTCCATGCCACCAGGGCTCGGGCCACACTTCGGAGATTCTCATTCATGGTGGGTCTCGGGCACGGACGCTTAGGTGTATTAAATTTCCACAGGGGATTCTAAGGGACAGCCAGCATTGAGGATCACCAGTCTAGGACAGACATGGAAGACAAGCCTGATGAAAATGATGGGATTTAAGTAGATTGTGAAGGAGCGACCGTGAGCATCTTTCTTAGGAAGCTGGACCCTGGATGGTGGCTCCAGGGAGGCCCTGCATGTTTTTAGTTTGAGAGGATTACAGGATTCTGTGTATTATTGAAAAACAGCAGAGGGCAATGGACAGACTAGAGGCAAGAGTCCAGTTAGGGATAAGGAAGGAAGGTGACTCTGCACCACACTGGCCCCGTCTGGCTGCTGGAGAAGGATAAGGCACGAGACACACTCCTCGGTGGGGAAGGGTCCCAGGGGACCCTCGGGACGCGTGCAGCATAGGTCTGGGAGGGAGGAGGTTTGGAGCTGTCTTACATGATCCGGTTGTTTGATCGGCAGGCACTCTCGTTACCAACCGCATAAGGAAACAGGGCTTGAAGGGGATGGGTGCCTCAGAAGACCATGATGTCCCCTCCAGAAGGGGCAGGACAGCCGGCGATGGGCTTGGTTCTGCCCTGTGAGCTCCGCATAGTGGGAGGCTGCAGGGCTCCAGCTGGTAGACCCACCTCAGACCTGGGGCTCGAGAAAGAGCTCAGAGCTGGACACACAGCGTCAGGCTCATGGCCGCATAGGGGACGGTGGAAGCCATCATGTTGGAAGAAGAGGTGGAGGCTGGGAGGAAGGAAGCCGGGAACAGAGCCCAGGAGGAAACAAAGTAAAGACGTGGAGAGCAGCACAGAGAGATTCCGGATGTGCATCCCAAGAGGCCGGTGTTGGGGAAAGATTGCTGCGGAAAGAGGCGTCCACCCCTCGAACTGGGACGTGCATAGAACAGGACGAGGCATCTTGTACAAACGCACACGTCCCCACAACATTCTGAATGCCCCGAATACCACCAAACGTCACTCTTAAAAATGGTTAAAATTACAAATGTTACATATATTTCACTCCAACACAAATTATTTAGGACAAAAAGGAAAAAGGGCACCAGGGTGGCTCAGTCAGTTAAGTGTCCAACTCGTGACTTTGGCCCAGGTCACGATCTCATGGTTCACGAGTTCATGCCCTGCCCCGGGCTCTGGCTGACGGTGCAAAGCCTGCTGGGGATCAGGTCTCCCTCTCTCTCTGCCCCTTTGCTGCTGTATTTTGTCTCTCTCTTCTCAAAATAAATTAAAAAAATAAAAAGCTTTAAAATAATAAACATTTTAAAAAGGAAGAATGTACAGAAAAACAAATCCCCTCTTCAAAAAGAAAAATCGAGAGACCCAGCCAGTCCCCGAGCCAGGAGGGGCACAGGAGGGGCGGGGGCATGGCCTGGTGGCCTGCAGAGACCCGGGGAGGAGGGGTAGGTGGGCTCACGGCCATCAGCGGGGAGCGGAGGCGTTCCAGGCATTGGCAGGGTCAGCGGTTCTCGAGCAGGGGCAGCCGCTGGGAGCAGGACTCTTGGATCCCGGAGAATGAGAGGGCTGGGGTCAGGGTTGCAGACTAGGATGAGCAAATTGTCCGAGGCAGTCTGCAGGTGCAGGCTGGCGGGGCAGCTGGTCAGGCGTCTGCGTCCAGAGGGCTCACAGGAGGGTGACAGCCATGGGCAGGGATGGACCCGGCCCGGGAGTCACCCTCTGAAGGCAGAGGTGGGCTCACCCAGTACGTCTGCCACCTCCGGGCCCCTGGCTGAGGGTGCGCAGCTGGAGCAGGCAGGCCTTGGGGGTCCCCTGAGTTTCCCAGCCCGAGGTGGGACAGGAGCCTGAGCAGGTCGGGTGGGCGAGGGCTGGTCCCGCCTCCAGGACAGCGCAGCAGCACAGGCCTCTCCACGGGAACAGGGGAGGGAGCCTCAGGAGGGGAGGGTCGCTGTCCTCCAGCCGCCCTCCCACCGATCACCTGAGCGCACCCCATTCTTCCCGCTGCTGTAGGAAACCATTGCAAACCTGGTGCAAATACCCACTTTCCCCCTCACCGTCCTGCAGGTTAGAAAATTCGAGCTGCATCCCGGGGCGCCTGGGTGGCTCAGTCAGCTGGCGTCCGATGTCCTGATCTCACCATCTGTGAGTTCGAGCCCTGTGTCGGGCTCTGTGCTGACAGCTCAGAGCCTGGAGCCTGTTTCCGATTCTGTGTCTCCCTCTCTCTCTCTCTCTGCCCCTCCCCCACTCGTGCTCTGTCTCCTTGCTTTCAAAAATAAAATAAACATAAAAACAAAAGCGAAAACAGAAGTCCAACCTGGGTCCAATCGAGAAGCTGGCAGGGCTGTTTTCCCAGCTTGTGGCTGAGTCCATGGAGTGGTGTCTCCGAGACTCGGAATTTTGAGTCCCCCATTGGCTTCTAGAGACCCCCAGTCCCACCGGGCCCCCCTGGGTGATGTGGGGCACTCCACCCAGCGTCAGTCCCTGCTGGGACCTGACCCCCCTTCCCCTGTGATGTAACTCGCTCACGTGCTCTGGGGACGGACAGATTTTGGGGTCCACTCCTCTGCCAGCTACAAAAGGATGTATTATTTCTCCAAAAAGTGGTCTTTCCAAACTCCGACATATCTCCACGGCCATCTCCGTGTCCTAATTTATAGGAAAAGCCTGTAAATTATTTTAATCAGCTACAAATCCAAGGATGGGCCCTTCACTTCCTGTGAAAATTCAAAGTAAAATATAACCAGAGCTACCAGGGGGAGAACGATGGATAATTTGGATGAATTATTAACTGATCAAATGCAATTACAGCCAAATCAGATAGACTCCTAACAGTTTCAGAAAAAGATAGATAATAAAAAGGTAAACTCGGATATTCGAGGAATGTGTCCTAACACGCCCCTGTGGTTTTTAACTCCCACCAGCTAGGTAACGAATAGACAGAATATTAGCAATTCAGATACAAAGCTGAATCAGGCGACTCGCTTTCATCTGCGCACGTGGAGGTTGGCACAGTCTGATCGCCACGAAGCACCGGCATTCGTTTACTGGCTGATCTTTCCTGCCCACTGTTAGGACAGGCTCTCATGGTCACGCCTGGCTCGGCATAACGGTTTAGTCGTCGTGACGAAACTGCTGCCCCGGTATGTCTGGGGTCATGTACGTGTGGAAGATGTTAAGCTAAACATAGTTAATCGTTACTCCTCCTGAAGCCTCGCCAGGAGCCGGACTTACCGACGATCCTTGCAGATCTCCAAGAGGCTGCTCGTCCACACATTTCCAGAACGTCTTTGCCCGGAGCCCCTTGGATTAGCCAGGGAGCGTTTTTCACAGGCAGGGACGGGTGGGAAAGCCTAAGATACGTGAGAGATCTATGACGCTGAGGAACTTACATGTGAGTGCACACACACACACACACACACACACACGAACAGGGAACGCACACAGGATGTTTTACAAAAAAAGAAAGCAATGCAAATGCAAATATTCCCGGACATGATTAAATTTAAGCTCTAACGGCAGGATATTAAAGTGGTACGTTTATAAGTCTGCGTCTCCGGCTCGGCTGTGGGCTCTTTGAGGGCAGGACTCTGCCTTGTCTTTGTGTATCTAATGCCGGTAAACACTTGCTAGAATAAAAACGGCAACAACACACTTTACGAAGTGGCCTCTTATCATCTGATAAAGACACAGACGGCCGGCCAAGCAAGGATGTGTCTATTGGACAGAAGGTTGTAAAGTCAGGCACATGGTCTCAAAAAATATTTGTTAATAAAATAAGAAATGAGCAAATGGAGATAAAACTCTAACTGAGGAGATCAACACAGCCCACTGACAGAAGTAGCAGCTGGGATTGTCCCAGACAGACAGAGCCAGCGCAATGACAGACAGACAGACAGACGGACAGATTACAAGGACCTGGCTCATGTGACTCTGGAGGCTGAGGAGTCCCAAGATCCGCTGGTGTCGTCTGGAACCACTCGCAAGGTCACACCCGGAAACAGTGTTTCATCTCGGGAGCCACATCTGGTGAGGCTGACGCATAAAAGGAGCCCCGAACAAGAGAATCTGGTGGCGTGTTTGTCTCTGAAGAGTGGACGCCAACACCAAGACGGAAGGGCGGAGCCAAGAGCGATGTGGGCGGTGCTCAGTCTCCGAAGGCTAGCGTCCAGGCAAGGAGAGGGCCTGTGGGAAAGGAGCGATGGGGCTGGGGGAGCCTGGCTGGCTCAGTTGGCGAAACATGCGACTCTTGATCTCAGGGCTGTGAGTTCAAGCCCCATGTTAGGTCTTGGGTGTAGAGCTTACATCACTTAATGTCCTCCATACTTTTGTAAGGTGAAATGATTACACCCACTTTACCTGTGAGGAAACCGAGGCAGGTAGAGGGCACACCTGGGCACGACGGAGCCTTATTCACACTTGCAGCCACTATGTCCTGTGACATACTGTGTTCTGTGTTTTGGAGACGGCAGCTGCATGAGTGAGGCGGACCCCAGTGAAAGGTGGACTTGACAGGCAGAGGAAGCGGAATGTGATTACCCAGGTGACACGGGTCCATTATGTGTTTTTCTGAACAGAGTGACCCGATTAAAGCCTAATTAAGGAATATGACTGGGGAAACGCAGATTGGCCTTGAGAGGTGAGAAAACCAGCAGGAAGCAGCGCAGGTGCGGGGTGGGAGGGGCCGAAGGGACAGAGCGGGAAGGAAATATACAACCCGAGGTCCGTTTCAGGGGAAGAAGCCTCCATGTGGCCTGGGAGCCGGGCTGATGGGAAGCCCACTGATGGACGGTACGCAACGAGCTGTGGAATGGTTTCCTCCATCTCCCTCCACAAAGAGTTAAGAACATGACACATAAGTGGGAGAATCTTCTCCAGTCCTTCTTGGAAATAATATTTCTCAGCAATTCTATGCCTCGCACCTCAAGCAACTCACTGCCGCTGACCTATCTGAACTCAGGACTCTGGGGCAGATCTGCCGCTGGCCATCAGGAAGCACAGCTCCTCGAGGAGAGGAGAGAGGGACACCTCTGACCACATCCTCTGATTTCAGAGGGTAGATTTATTTTTAATACACAGAAAGTGGAAATTCTAATCTTCCGAGTTAGAAGGCGACCCATGCCTCCCTTTCTACTTAATCTTGTTTATCCCCAACTCTGAGCTGCCGCTTTCTTAATGCTTCCTGCTTTAGACTTACTTACAAAATATCATGTTGACCTTCAGATGACTCATTTCACTTGAAAAACTGGTTCTAAGAAGTGCATATATTTTACAGGTTCCTACAACTCTGGGAGATTCAACTCCACACTCATTTAGTGAGTCTGAAAGACCCGTGTGAAATACTGCCAGAGACACCGAAAATGCTTTACACAAGGGCTCTGTGTTTTAGAAACTGTCACTCCGGAGAGTCAGGTAGAGAGAGACAAAAGCCATTAGGCATGAAAAAGAAGTCAGGACAGTAGGAGCAAGATGTGAGGGGACCTCAGAGAAAGGACAAAATGCGGGATTGTGAAGGGATTTGGGAGGTTTTTCAGAAAGGATGCTAAGACTGAGCTGAGGCATAGAGAGTGCGCAGGCTTTGGTGAGCAGGGGCAAGCCCTCCACGCGGGCGGAATAACACAGAACCATGAGAGTGCGTGAGCTCTGCTAAACATTCAGCGTCCGTGCAGTTCACGGGGAGACGAGGTGGGACATAAGGGCAGGGCCAGGCCACGGGGCAGCCAATGCCATGATAATGTTCTGGGACTTGATTGTGTAGATTGAACAAAGCCACTTTGAGGAGTTCAAGGCTAGCGGCGATGCGGCCCTACCTGGGTTTTAAGAGCACTCGTATTTGCAGAGGTGAGAGCTCAGAGCTGTGGGGTCTTTTCTGAGGAGGGTCGATGAGAGTCTGAACAAAGAATGTGAAGGCACAAGGGAAAGGGAAAATGAATCAAAGGAAGGTCTTTGGAGCACAAGAGAGAAAGCACACACTTATAAACCCTGGTAGATTTCTGCTCTCTTCCTCAAGGAAGAGCAAGTCTGTCTCAAACCATACGGCCCTCGGTGATGTGCGAGCCCTCCAACGACCTGCAGACCCACGGTTCCCACACAGGGCTGCCGCTTCGCCTGAGTGACACCACGTCCCCTTAGCTGATGGCCCCGTCTGCTTTCAGAAGACTTTTTTCTCCTTCTCCAGGAAGCCAAGGGAGTAAATCAAGGAACACAAGTTTCTTTAATTGCCCCCAAAATAAGTTAGCAGTCACCAACCAACAAATGAGGATTTGAGGAATAAAAAAATTTGTTTTCAGCAAAGATAAACATTTACCCAAACTGAAAATATGCTGAGCCATAAAACGAGTCCCAAGAAACTTCAAAACACTGAAATTATAAAGCTTATCTTCTGTGACCCAAATGGAAATAAGCCAGAAATCAATACAAAAGATAACCAGGGATTACCATATATTGGGAATTAAGCAATATGCTTGTAAAAAACCTATGAGTTAAATAAGCAATCTCAAAGGGAATTTGAAAATATTTTTGGTTAATTATAATTAAAATACAAGATAATAAAACTTGTGGGGTGAAGTAAAATCAGTACTTAGGAGGAAATTTGTATCCTTGAATTTACATATTAGACAAGAAAAAAGGCTAAATATTAAATAATTTCTGTAAACGCTTGCAGAGTTTGAACACCCAAGCCAGTTCCTCATCCCACCCTCCTACAAAAAGGGAGAAGAAAAGAAATAATAGCAATTAGAGTAGAAACTAAAGAGTAAGAAGCAAATAAAGATGGCAGGAAGTCAAAAAGTTGGTTTTTTTCATAGGAATAGTAAAAATGTTAAACTTCGAGAAGATTGAGAGAATAAGAAAACAAGAGAAAGAGAAGCTAATATTACCAAAATTAGGAATAAAACAAGGAAAATCGCTATAGACCTTACAGGCATTGAAAAGATTTTAAGAGATATTATGTATCACTCTTTTTCCAGTAAATTTGAAAACGTATGTAAAAAAGATGAAGTCCTTAGAGAGCACAGCCTGCCAGAATGAAGGCAAAAATAAACAGGAAATTTGAAGAACCTTATATCTTACCGATAAATTTATTAATTAGAAATCTTCACCTCCCCCCCACACCACAGACATACAAGTCCAGGCCACGTGCCTTCACCGGCAAAAATCTTCAAACTTTTAAGGAAGGAAAAACACCAGTCTTGCACATACTACTCCAAGTCATAGAAATATAGGGACTACTTCTCAACTGTTTATGAAAGCAGCATAATCATAATACCAAATCTGATGAAGAGATTATAAAAAAGGAAAATCAGAAGCCATCTCTTTTATTTGGATGCAAAAATCCTGAACAATATATTAGAAAACGGAATCAGCCAATGTATGAGGTGTGTAATCCATCAACCCGAGCTGAGATGTACTCCTGGGATGGAAGGTTGATTTAACATTCAAAAATCGATCATGGTAATTCACTATATTAAGAAAAATCAGGTCATCCTAAGAGACACAAATAAATTGCTTGATAAAATCCAACATATATAATGATTATAAAGTCACTAGGAATTGAAGAAAACCTTCTTCCCCATGATAAAAGTGATCTGTAAAATCTACAGAAAACATTATTTTTAAATGTAAAGTATTGAAATACTTCTCCCAAGACCAGTAATGAGAAAGTATCATTACTGCTATCACCACTTCTATTGAAAAATTCTGCTTGACTTCCTAGTCAACATTTTAAGGAAATGGAAGGAAGACAATACATGAAGATTAGAAAAGAAGAAATAAAACTGTATTTATTCACAGACAACATGATTACACTTGTAGAAACCCCAAAGTGTGCACAAACTGCTAAAGTTAATGTTCAGTTTAGTAAGTCCACTGGTAACAAAGTTCACATACAGAAATCTATGGTATATCTACATGATGACAATAAACAAATACGATCTGATTTAAAATATAATAGCATTAAAAATATCAACTAAGAATTAATCTAATGAAAGTAAGGTAAAAATTTTACAGAAATAAATCAAAGAATACCTATGTAAATAGAGGAATACACTAGTTTCATGTCATCTGTGGCTTGATCTATAGATTCCACAATCAAAATACCATCAGGTGTTTCAAAAATATGAATACTGAAGACAATCTTAAAAAAGAATTACAAAATTGGAGAACTTGTGCAGGATACAAAATTAATAGAAATCTTTTGAGTTACACTCATAACAAAGAAGCAGAAAGAAAAGTTAAGAAAACAGTCCCATTTGGGGCACCTGGGTGGCTCAGTTAAGTGTCGCCTTCAGCTCAGGTCATGATCTCACAAGTCATGGGTTCAAGCCCCGCATCAGGCTCTGGGCTGACAACTCAGGGCTTGGAGTCTGCTTTGGATTCTGTGTCTCCCTGTCTCTCTGCCCCTCCCCAGCTCATGTTCTGTCTCTCTTTCAAAAATAAATAAATATTAAAAATTTTTAAGAAAACAATCCCATTTATAATTGCACCAGAAGAATAAAATGCCTAGAAATAATTTATCCGAGGAGATAAAAGACCTATACTCTGCAATCTATAAAACAACAGTGAAAGCAATTGAAGATGACACAAATAAATGGAAAGATATACCATGCTCATAGATTGGAAAAGTTAATATTGTTAAATTTTCCATACTACTGAAAACAATCTACAGTTTATTACAATCCTTATCAAAATACCAATACCATATTTCACAGAAGTAGAACAAATAATCCTGAAATGTGTATGGACCTTAAAAAGACCTCAAGTCGCCAATCCAATCTTAAGAAAGGAGAGAGCTGGTGTTATCACATTCCCAGATTTCAAGATATACTACAAAACTGTAGTAACCTATGGAACAGGAATAAATTCATGCATATACATATGCACATATACATACATCTTTCTTGAGATTGCATTGGCTATTAGCAGTCATTTTTGGCTCCATACAAATTTTAGGAATATATATATGTATATAACAAAGAAAGCAAGTCAATCTACAACAAAGAAAGCAAGAATATACAATGGGGAAAAGACAGTCTTTTCAATAAACGGTGTTGGGAAAACTGGAGCTATATGTAAAGCCATGACACCAGACCACTTTTTTACACCATACACAAAAATGAGCTCAAGATGGATTAAAACCATAAATGTGAGACCTGAAACCGTAAAACTCCTTAAAAAAACTTAATCAGTAATCTCTTGGACATTGGTCTTAGCAACATATTTGAGTATTTCTCCTCTGGCAAAGGAAACAAAAGCAAAAGTAAACTATTGGGACTCCAACAAAATAAAAGTTTTGTGCAACCAAGCAAATCATCAACAAAACAAAAAGGAACTTGTGAATGGGAGAAGACACCTGCAAATGATACATCCAATAAGGGGTTAATATCAAAAATAAACAAAGACCTTATACAACTCAAGACCAAACAGAAAAGAAAAGGAAAAAAGAAAAAACCCACACTAAACAAACAAAAAAAAAAAGAACAAAAAAAAAACCCCAAACAGATTAAAAAATGGGCGGAAAACATAAATAGACATCTTTCCTAGGAAGACTTACAGATGGCTAGCCATCAGACAGACTAAAAGATGCTTACCATCACTAATCCTCAGGGACATGCAAATCAAAACCACAATGAGAGATTCCCTCACACCTGTCAGAAGGGTTTGAATTAAAAAGACAAGAAATAACAAGTGTTGGTGAGGATATGGAAACCCGGGAGCACTCACACGTTCTTGGGAATGCAAACTGGTGCCACCACCATGGAAAACAGTACAGAGGCTCCTCAATGAATCAGAAATAGAAATACCATATGATCCAGTAATACCTCCACAAGGAAGATGAAAACATGAATTTGAAAAGATACTCGCTTTCCTGTGTTTGTTGCAGCAGTGCATACAATAGCCATGGGGTACAGACTAGGGAAGCTGGCCAACTGTCTGTTAATGGATGAATGGATAAAGACGTGGTTTCTGAACACAATGGAAGATCAATCAGCCATAAAATAATGACATCTTGCTACTTGTGACAACATGAGTGGACCCAGAGGGTCTGATGCTAAATGAAATAAGTCAGATGGAGAAAGACAAATCTAAAACACAGAATAATGAAAAAACAAAAACAAACAGAGCAGCTGGCAGTTGCCCGAGGGGACAGGAGTCATTGAACCGGGGAAGGGGATTAGGAGGTGCAGACTTCCAGCTGTAGAATAAGTAAATCACAGAGACAGCAAGTCCAGCGCAGGAAATCCGCCGATGGTATTGTAGTAATGTTGCCTGGTGACAGACGGAGGCTCCACTTACGGTGATGAGTGCTGAGTAACGGGCAGACCGTCCAACCACCACGCCGTGCACCTGACACCAGGTGAACGCTGTCTGACGATTATTTTAACAATGAGAAGTGGAGAGCTACCAGCAGATGTCAAGACTCTTTATGCCACGATTACGAGCAGAGTGCACTGCCGTCACGGGATAAATAAGCAGAGCTGCTCACGCACGTTTGTTGACCGTAAGATTGGGGAGGCCGTATTGCAGCAGGAGAAGCATAGTCTTGTGGGTAAACACTGAGAATCCGGGCCACGCCGCTGCTGGGCAAAGACATATTGACGCTCACCTCACACCGTGCTCAGGCGTCAATTCTAGACGGGTTGCAGATCTGAACGTAAAATGTAAGGTGTCTTTATGACCTTGGAGGAGGCAGACATTTCTTAAACAACATGAAAATGTGCTGCCCAGAAAGGAGGAAGCAAGATAAACTTTCCCGCATTAAAGTTAAGAACTTCTGCTCCTGAAAAGACACAAGTAACAACTCAAAAATGCAAAGTGCACAGTGGGTAGAGGCTTAAAATACACATAGCTAACAAGAGACTTGTCAGAAATAAAGACGAATCTCTGTATGTCTATAAGGACAAAAGAGATTTTTAAAAACTTAAAAAGAAAAGCCGGGACTTGAAATGGTCTTTCCTGGAAGAAACGGTCCATGGCGGCCAGTAAGCGCACGTGAAGGCGCGCGGCCTGGCAGAGAAACAAAGATAAAATTAGGGGAGACGACAGTGCTAGTCACTGGGGTGGTTGCAGTCATACAACATGGAGAAGAGGGACGCAAAGGGAACAGAGAGAGAGAAGAGAAGACTAGGAAGCGAGGAGGAAAGAGAGAGAGAAAGACAAAAATGGCGGCTGCCATGTTGGGGAGGGTGCCGGAGGGCCGGGGCTCTGGTGAGCGGGTGCTGTCTTCTCAACCTCACCCCTGCGTACCCCACAATCCCACCACTCCACTCCATATAGACGGTTACCCCAAATGCATCCAGGGGTGCACCAAAGACTGCCATGAAAATATCTCTAGCGGTGTTATTTCTAAGAAAGAGTCCCAAACTGCAAACAACCATTGTGCCCCTCGGGAGTAAAATGATAAATAAGTTGTGATGTATTCACACTATCTACAACGAAAGCCAATGAAGGGGAGGTATGCCCAATACCCCGGATGCATTTCATAGCACGATGTAAGAGACAATGTCAGATGCACACTGTTACTTATTATATGATTCCGTATTTATGAATTTCCGGATCAGTACATTAATCTAATGTTGATGGAAATCAGGTTAGCGATGGCCTTTGGGAAGGCGGAGGACTAGTGATGGGGGCGGGGGGGAGCACAAGGGTGGCCTCTTGAGGGGCTGCTCATGTTCCGTTCCTCAGTCTGGTTGTGGGGGGGGGACAGGGGTGTGCACTTTGGGGAAGTTACCAGCCTGTGCATTTGTGATTTATGCAGTTGTCAGGACGTATATATTTTTTAATAGTTTAGTGTCAAATTGGTTTTCATATCACACCTAGTGCTCTTCCCACAAGTGCCTTCCTCCATCACCACCACCTCCCTTCCCCTCCCCCTCCCACTTCAGCCCTCGGTTTGTTATCAGTATTCAGTAGTCTCTTATGATTTGCATCCCTCTCTCTCCCCAACTCTCTCTCCCTTCCCCTCCCCCTGGTCCTCCATTAGGTTTCTCCTGTTCTCCTGTTAGACCTATGAGTGCAAACATATGGTACCTGTCCTTCTCTGCCTGACTTATTTAGCTTAGCATGACACCCTCGAGGTCCATCCACTTTCCTACAAATGGCCAGATCTCCTTCTTCCTCATTGCCATGTAGTACTCCATTGTGTATATACCACATCTTCTTGATCCATTCATCAGGTGATGGACATTGAGGCTCTTTCCATAATTTGGCTATTGTTGACAGTGCTGCTATGAACATTGGGGTACGTGTGCCCCTATGTGTCAGCACTTCTGTGTGTCAGGATGTGTATTAACTTCAAGAAAAAATATGGAAGGGCACCTGGGTGACTCAGTTTGTTGAGTGCCCAACTTCGGCTCAGGTCATGATCTCAAGTTTCATGGGTTCGAGCCCCGTGTCGGGCTCTGTGCTGACAACTAGGAGCCTGGAGCTGCTTCCGATTCTGTTTCCTTCTCTCTGCCCCTCTCCCACTGGTGCTCTGTCCCTCTTGCTCTCTCTCAAAAATAAACATTAAAAAACTTTTTTTAAGGAAGAGAAAAAAAGAAAAATACGTTTTAAAACAGATAAGGCAAGGATCGTGGATACAAAACACATCACTGAACCTACCCTCCAACTATCATCGGTCATGCATCTTTCCCCTCTTGATCATCTCTGCATCATCTATAAATTCTTTTAATAGTTTATTTATTTTTGAGACAGAGAGAGACAGAGCACGAGTGGGGGAGGATCAGAGAGAGAGGGAGACACAGAATCCGAAACAGGTCCAGGCTCTGAGGTGTGAGAGCCCAACGAGGGGCTCGAACCCACAAACCATGAGATCACGACCACGACCTGACCTGAAGTCAGGCGCTCAACCCACTGAGCCCCCCAGGCGCCCTTCTTTGCGTCATCTATAAACTTCCATTAGATTCCTAGAGCGGCCACAGCAAGGGCGTGGCCTCGGTGGCTGAGACAGTAGAAACACGTCCTCGCACCATCTGGAGGCAGAAGAGAGACCCACGTGCGGGCAGATCGGTTCCCCCTGCAGCCGGGAGGGAATCCATCCCTCCTCTCCCGTTTCTGGGGGCTTGCTGGTGACCTTGGGGGGGTCCTTGGCATGTGGACACATCACCCTGATCACATGGTGTTCTCAGTGCATGAGCTCCTGTGTCCAAGTTTCCCCCTCTTTATAAGGACGCGGTCCCAGTGAATTAGAGCCCCATGATGACCTCATCCTGCATCCTGACTGCATCTGTGAAAACCGGGTTTCCAAATAAGGTCACGTTCTGTGGTCCGGGGGTCAGGATCTCGCGTCTGAACCGGGGCGGGGGGTGGCGCCTGGGGGGCTCAGTCGGTTGAGCATCCGACTTCGGCTCAGGTCATGATCTCATGGTTCGTGGCCTTGAGCCCCACATCGGGCTCTGTGCGGACAGCTCAGAGCCCGGAGTCTGCTTTGGATTCTGTGTCTCTTTCTCTCTCTGCCCCTCCCCTGCTCACGCTCTGTCTCTCAAAAATAAATAAATGTAAAAAAATTAAAAGAAAATGGGCTGGGTGGGGGGCACGGTTCAGCCAGGAACACCACGTAGCCCACACCTGGGCGGGGGGGGGTAGGACATCTGCAGCCCTTTAATGAAATCCTGCCTTTTGATCCACGCTTGTTCGTGGAAAATACAATCTTATTCCAACACATACTGGCAAATTTTTACAGCTCAGTTCAGAATAAATATATATTTTGTGTTTAACACATAACCTGGGACAATAAAAAAATGCAGCCATGATCATTTAGCTCTAGATGTATGACTAAAAGGTTGAAAATGGTCCAACATAATTTTTAAGTGGAATTATTGGTCCTTAATCAAAAATTGCTCAGTGGAGGAAATGGTGTCAGCCGTAGAAATTATAATTTGATTCCATCGCTGTTTCAGACATGGTCATACAGAGGCACGTGGGCGTTTTATTAAAAATTAAGAAAACATTGCTGGAGTCAATGCTTCGATGGGTCATGGGCGGTGGAGTTTCTGATTCCCGGCTGTGGATCTTTCCAGTGCAGGTTTGAGGGGGACCAAGCTCCCTCCCTGCCCCAGGCCGCCCGCGTGCCTCACGGTCCCGGGGCCGCACGAACCCCACAAGGGAGCGTGTGCTTGGCTCCGCGGCGTCAAGTGTGCCCTGCTCACGCCCCTGGAGCTCACGCCTGGCGGTGCTGTGGATGGACGACCGCTTTCACCAGGCCGTTTGCTCTGGTCTCTAGCACATTCCCGGGGTCTCCTATGGCAACCTCATTCTCCCCGTATTGAATACGTTAAGAGACGGGGGAGGGGCGCCCAGGGGCTCAGTCGGTCAAGTGTCCGACTTCGGCTCAGGTCATGGTCTCACTACTAGTGAGTTCGAGCCCCGCGTCAGGCTCTGTGCTGACAGCTGGGAGCCTGGAGCCTGCTTCCGATTCCGTGTCTGGCTCTCTCTGCCCCTCCCCTGCTCACACTCTCTCTCTCAAAAATAAAGAAAAGAACATTTAAAAAAAGAAAGAAAGAGATAAAGGGAGTGGCTCACATGTGTCTCAATGTGCCTCTGAGGTCTGGACGTGCCAGTCCTGTGAGCGCTTGGTGCCGTGCTGGGCACACGGACGCAGTCCTCCCTGGGACAACATCACGACTGTCCCTGCGCTGGGCACATGGACAACGTCCTCCCTGGGACGGCCTCACAATGACTCACTGTCACCACCTCCCAAGATCACCCGGCTCAGAAAGTTCCCAGAAGGACACGGGACCTGAGGTCACTGGATTTCAAATGAACCTTGTCTTGCCTCCATGACACTGGAGCACCGGGTTATGGACCCGGAGGAGCACGGTCGCTTCCGCAGAAGCTGTGTTCTGGCTCTAGGCCGACTGGTGACTCCTGCTCGACGGGCCGTCACGTGAGCCCCTGCCGAAGACACGCGAGGGAAAATCCAGTTACCGTCACGACTTCTATGCAAACCCCAGCCCGGCCTTGTCCCGCTCAGCCCCTGTCCCCCTTAGTCAGGGAGGCTCCGGGCGGACACCGGCCCGACACCCCTGTCACCGAGAAGCTGAGGACAGGCCCTCTGTCTGAAAACTCCCCTCTCGTTCATTCCCCTGCCAGGACTCGCAGGCTCCTTCCAGAAGGAAGGGGAAAGGCCACGTTTCTGTTGAAAAACAATTAGGCATCTGCCCCAGATAAGCCGCCTGTGGCCCAAAGGCCACTCAGTGGAGAAAAGCTGCAAAGGAGGAGTCACTCTGTCATCTCTCTGGCCTGGTGTGGACAGAGGTGTGGACAGAGGGGAGGACGGAGGGGAGCACAGGGGTGAGGACAGAGGTGCTGCCCCAAGGGAGGCCCACAAAGTGGAGGTCGCCATCTCTCCCTGGTCCTCAGAAGGCCACTCTGTGCTTTTGGAGGATAAACTGCAAACTCGGGAGCACTGCGGGAAGAAGACGCGGCCGAGCTCCGGGAAGGACCCGCGGAGCAGAGCGGAAGGGCCGGGGGGCGTCGCCTTTGCTCCCGGTCTGTGGGGCCCCGCCCAGGGCAGCACGATCAGCAGGTGCACCGCGGCGACTCTCCACACGCGTGAGCCAGTGTCCGCAGGCGTCTCCGTGTCCCTCGCCGCCCGCTGGGCCCTGGGCTGCTGGTGGGCATGGCCCGGGGGTGCCCACTCAGCGTCTCCACGACGCTGAGACGCCACGCAGGCCCCTGGGCCTGGTCTCCCGGAGTCCGGGCGGCACAGAACCGCGGCCCAGGGATGGCAGGAGGGCTAAGCCGGACGTCGCTGCAAAGCACTGGTGACGCTCGGTCGGGGCGCTGACCCGGCGGGGCCGCGGGCACATCCGCTGGAGAAGATGTCTCGGGGCCCTGAAGGGAGAGATCCACAGGCTCTCGTTCCGGACCCTCCGGGTCACGCACCCTGCCCGAGGTCCCTCATGGGTGCCCCTTAGAAGCGGGGCGTGCGCCCCTCAGCCCACCCGCACCTGCCGCGCCCTCCACCCCTCCTGCCGCCCGGGTCGTGAAGGGCCACCGCAGGCAGCACAACAGCCTGGTGTCTCTGCACAGAGCGGCTCTCTCTCTGCTCTTTGTGGGACAAACTCTTACGTATCCTCAAAACCCCATGCGGCTTTGGGCTGGGACTCTCCACCGTGGCACACCCACGGGTGGCTGTCACCGCCAACTGCGCTTGCGGACTTCCTTCCCTGCCGTAAGTGCGGGTGGGTTTTCTGCGATATGCGGTCTGGGACAGGACAGCCCCCTTCTGTGAAGGAGGTGGGACGGGACTTTGGGACAGACCAAGGGCGATCACAAGAACACAAGGAGAGCTGTGTGCGTCATGAGAACCAGGAGAAGATGGAGGCCAGAGGAGATTCCAGAAGAAACAATGCCTCACCCAGACGCCCCCCGCCCCAGCCTGGTGACGGTGGAGGACGGAACCCCAGGCAGGGCCCGGGTGCAGCTGGCGTCCCCACCACGGGGCCCCGAGTCCCTCAGGAGAGCCACCCGTGGACAGCTGGTCTGCCTCTCTGCACGTGGGGATGCCTCCACAGACGTTCATGCGAACCGTGGGCGCAGCGAGAGGGACGCATCCTGCACGGCCCAGAGGCCCGGAGAGGCTCCCCCTGTTCATCCTGTAGCTTAGACTCAGAAGTCTTCCTGCAGAGGGGGAGGGCGAGTGCATGGCCAGCCACCCCATGGTGACACCTGCGCCCTCGGTCCCGGACATCAGGGAGAAGGTGCGGAGCGCATCCTCTGTAGGTCCAGGCCCTCGATGTGGGGTCGGAGGGGCAGAACCAACCTGCCAGCTGTGCCTTGGGTTGGCGCTGAGGGGTGAAGGCAGCAGTCGTGAACGTGACAGACACTTCAATGATAAGACACCTCTCGGATTTATTGTTCTTCGGTCCTCTTCAAAACTGCCAGAGAGGACATCAGAAATAAACGCATCTATTTTTCTCCAAATTTTTATTCTGAGGTCAGCAAGGTGCATTGTGGTTGTTTCTGTAAGTTAGCATCCTGCCCGGTGAACACTAACACATCCCTGCAAGGTGGACCTGTCCTGGCGGTAACCAGAGAGGGTGTGGCCAGCCGTCCGACCCCGTCCCCTCCTCCTGGTCCTCGGCTTCCGTCGCACAGGCAGCCTCTTCTGGAAGCCGTCCCCGGGACGAGTGGAAGTCCAGTCCCCCGGCTGGTGAGCTGACATCCTCCCTAAACGCAGGGCGGCTGCTCAGTCCCAGCACATAGAAGCCACTTACCAGGAGGGGACGTTCCGCCTGGTCTGGGGACGCTAAGACGGGAGGTTGTTTTTTAAAGGCTGATGGAAAAAGCTGATGGTGTTTCTTCTCGAATAATCACATTAAGACCCTGCTAGTGTTTCGGAGCCACATTTCTAGGGCAGGAAAGGTGAGAAGCCGGGCAGACATCGGAACCGGCAGCGTCCGGGGTGTCTGGGGGCCTCCTGAGTGACTCTGCTGGCGCAGTCCCCGCAGCCCGGCGGACGGGGCGTGGAGGTGACAGACACGGTCTGCCTCGCCACGCTCTCGTCCCCACAGCAAACTGGCGTCCAGTCATGTTTCCTGACGGAAGCGTGAGTTTCCTCCCAGTGGAGGGAGAGCTTACTTGCGGGGGCCACGTCGTTAGGTTTCTTACGAAGGTTTCCAGGAGACAGCTGCCCAACGACTCAACTTTCCATCCCGCCCCAGCCATCTCCTGGCGCTCCTGTCTGCTACCTCCATGCCCATCTCTCGTTACCGCCTCTGCGGGGGCCTGGGGAACTGGGAACAGGGCCCGGCCCTGCTCACCTCCCTCTGCCCCTGCTCTGCCTCAGACTCCCCCAGGCAGGGGGAGGTGGCGGCACCACACACAGAGGGGCCATCCTCCAGCCGCTGACCCCAGGGCACGGGTAATCCGGGGAGGGCCCGCTGCTAGCAAACCTCCGGGATCCTCAGGTGGAGGGAAAATCCCCACAGAGAAGCTCTATAGAAATGGTGATTTTGCCATGTTTTGTTTTGCCTCCATCAGGAGGAAGAAGGCTGCTGTGGTCAGTGCACAGTCAGGCAGGGAGGGCACAAGCAGGCTCCCTGGGAGCCCGTGCCGTGGAGGGGCATGGGGTTCCCTGCCCACTCGTGCCCGGACTCGGCCTTCGGGGCCTTCCCCCAGAGCACCCGCAGACACCTGCATCCCGCAGGCTGTCAGGGCACGGAGGGCCCCCGGCAGCACGGGGGTCTGCTCGGGGAGACGTGCCTCGGGGGACACTGGCCTCCAGGCGGCTACGGAAGAGGGAGGGGCCCCAGGGAGCCACCACCACACCGCGCCCTGCACACGTGAGCTCACACAGCTCGTGTGGCTATCAGGGCGGGAGGGGGTCCTCACGGGGACACTGGTCTGTACCCCGCGCCCCAGCTCCACCTGGGCACCAACCCAGCCACCCCTTACCCCCGCTCCCCTGCCACCCTTCCCACCTCCTGTTGACCGTCATCTCCTACCTTCAGATCTCGGTCTTATTCTCGAAGTCAGGCCCTTCTTCGTTAATATACTCATAGGGTTTACCTCTTTCGGTTCTAGTGCTTTGGTCCTTGAAGGGGGTCCTATCCTACGTGGTTTCCCTACCTTCCTCACACGCAGGTCACCGCGCTCCCAAATGGAGGAGGACACTGGTTCATATTTCCCTGTAGCATCCGCAGACCTCAGCGTAGAGTTTTGTTTTATGGGGAAGAAAGTTCCGCTGGCACGGGGTTCATAGTTACTGGTTCATCTGATTTCTCCATGAGTATGTTTGGATTACTGAGTCTGACTTTTTCTTTTATTGATTGATTGATTGATTGATTGATTTAGACAGAGAGAATGAGAGTGGGGAGAGGGAGAGAGAGAATCCCAAGCAGGTTCCACACTTGATGCCACCACCTGGGAACCATGACCTGAGCCAGAATCCGGAGTCGACACTCAACCAGCTGAGCCACCCGGGTGCCCCAAGTCTGACTTTTTCTTCTTTTCTTCTTTTGGTTTCACTCCTGCTCTGCAAATTTGGTCAAAGACAAGCCAGCAACACAGTCCATTTTCTATAACGAGAGGAGAAAGCAGTATAGCCAGGAAGACGATGCACGTGTTTAAGTGACAGTACGACCTGAAGCGGTCGCTGGCTGTCTTCCCTTCTCTCCCACAATGCAGACAATGCCCACAGCCATCACTTCTGCAGCTGCGGATTCTACCGTGTGCAGCAAGAGGACTGGAAAGAAATAGGACAGACGAGCACATAGCTGACATTGTACCCCGTTGCTAAATCAGTGGAAAGGGGAGAGCATGGCCGACTCCAAATACTCCTCTGTGTGCTGGGGCCAGAGGGCTGAGGACCCAATGGGGAGATGAGGAAGCAGAGGGAGAGATGGACAGCATCTTGGTTTCGAATTCTGTTGCTAAATTGCATTTCATTTCCAAGAATTTCTCCATCTGTTACCCTCCGAACACTGTCTAGACAATTTCCAAGTATTACATAATTCATCGTGGCTGAATATTTTCCTGTTTGCTACAGAGTTAGTCTACAAAGGTCACTGATAAAATAATCTTTTCAACTGGTATGAAAAACATCTCAAAAATCCAAGAACTCAGGAGTCAACCACACCAGTACTTTTTGATACTGATGCATGGATAAAATAAAACCACAACAGGCCTGACTGTCCTTGGTTTCTGGCAAAGCTTTGACAGATGTCAAAGAGAGAGACAGACCAGTTCATCTCTGCACCAGTAAGTGAAGACTATTATGTGTGGACGGCCTTTTCATTTTGCGGTGGCCACGGAGCAGAAGGCTAACGCGGGGGGCTCAGGACAGCCTGCCCTAGTTAGGGACCAGAGCTGAATTAATGTATGATGCGCTGCAAAATAACATTTTTGGAATGCATTTAATGGAGACATTGAGCATTTTGACTAAAAAGGTAATAGAAAAGAGAAAAAGAGGCAAAGCAGAAAGAAAGACAGAGGGAGAGAGGAGGGAGGGAGGGAGGGAGCAAGAAAAGGAAGGAAGGAGAGAAGGGAAGAGAGGAAGGAAAAGAAGAAGGAAGGAAAGAAGGAAGGAAGGATAATAAGGAGGGAAAGAAGGAAAGGAAGGGACAGATGGAAGGAGGGAAGGGAGGGAAGGAGGGAGGGAAGGAGGGAGGAAGGAGGGAAGGAAGGGAAAGGGAGGGAAGGGAGGGAGGGAAGAAGTTGGTTCCCTTCCTTCAGGTCGCTTCACTTTGGGACAGTTGCCAGGATTTGCCCACTAAACGTGGACACTTTGGGTTTCCAAACAGAAGGCTCACACTTGTCATTCTTGAACTTGCAAGTGGTCCTGAGGGTGAGGGGCGCCTGGGGACGCTTGCCCCGGGGACACCTGCCCCAGGGACACCCTGGAGCAGAGCAGGAGTGGCCGTGCAGGAGGCCAGGACCGGGGCCAAGACTGGGTTCTCTGTGTGTTCCCAGGCCCCTCTCCAGTCCGAGGATCTACAAACTGGCAGAGAATTAATAGATCTTTTCCTTTTCTATTTAACATGTGCAGAAGGGGTTCCTGGGAGATTCAGGGAGGGGATGCCACGTTGTCTTTCTGAATAGTGACCTGGGTGTCCTTGCCTGGACCCAGGCGACCCAACCCCTGGGCTGGGGGACCCCATCTGTGCTCCGTGAGTGGGGTCCATCACCCCTGGCGGCACGTGGCCCTCCTGCCCTGTCAGGAAGGGCGTCCCTGCAAAGCCAGCAGAAGGGCTCCTTGTGAGGGTCCCGGAGCAGAGTGGCTGCTGCCTGGTGGCCTCCGTGCTCCTGCTCAGGGTCCCCAGCTCCGTGTCTCCTCCCAGGATCCGGGGCTCTGCAGGGACAGGCTCTGTAGGTAGAGAAACGGAAGAGATCGAAGCTGCGAAGAATGACCTGTGACTTTCCTAGTTTCTTCCCAGGATGAACATCAGTGTCCTGAACTAGCCCAAAACAAAATTTGAAGAGCACCTGGGACACACTCATTTTTAAAATACTTCAAGTCTCGGGGTGGACCTGTGGTTCGGAAGTGGGGGCCGTGTGGGAGGAACAGCCCGTGTCATACAGGCGCGGTGCGGGGCGGATCCGTCACGCAGCCGTGCTTGGGTCTTGAAATTTATTCTGTTTGGATGCTTAAGCTTCATCGACGTAATTATTTTAGGGGCGTCTGGGTGGCTCAGTTGGTTAAGTGTCCAACTCAAGACTTCAGCTCAGGTCATCATCTCACAGTTCGTGGGTTCGAGCCCCACATCAGGTTCTGTACTGACAGCTCAGAGCCTGCTTGGGATTCTGGCTCTCCCTTTCTCTCTCTCTGCCCCTCCCCTGCCCTCTTTCTCTCTCAAAATAAATATTTATAAAGGAATTATTTTAGAAGAAATAGAAAGACTTTGCCCATAGAACTAAGTAAAATCTAATTTTGAGAGTTGGATCTCACACACACACGCAGCATAAATACAGGAAGGATATGTGTTCTCATCGCCACAGAATCTCAAAAAGTGTCTGAGGCACAGACTCATCAATAAATAACCCTACATTTTAGTCAGCATTTTTGCCAAGTTAATTTGAATTTGTCATGTTAGAACTCAATGTCTGACCATCATCTGCAGCTTAAATTTACATATCTGTTAACATTCTCTGTGAGTTGAATTTTACAATAAATATGACATGATGTTAGCATATAATGACAGTATATGTCATTATATTGGGTCATGATTTGGTTAGCAACAGCCTGGCCACCCTACACCTTTCACATGGACGTAAACATACATATGTGTAAATATATTTTATTTTACATATAGTCTATGTATGCAAATATAATCTCTATGATGTATTTTACATAGCTATTATACATAATAGAAACATATTTGTATATTTTATATGTATAAAGTCCATGTGAAATAAAAATCACACTAAACTCTAATTAAGCATGGACATAAATCTTCAAGAAACCACACAAGGCTCCCAGAGCATGAATATTTATTTGTTCTTAGGATGCACTTTGCATCAGTGTCAAGTATGAATTTTTAGTTAATTACACGTTTAGCCACTTGACATGCAAATACAAAATAAAGAACAAACTTACTTTATAAACAAAAACATCAATAAGACAAATGCTCCCCAAAATTACGTTTACATTTTAAATTTTCACAATTGTGTTTAAATATGTACATATTTTAGAACTGGAATTACAATGACATAACAAAACTGAAGTGTAAATAAACATACTGTGTTTTTCCTGATCTCTGTGACCACAAGGAAGGCAATGTAACTTATATGCCTGGAATTGGTATGTATTTCACATTTAATTACATACAAATTACATTAACTTGTAACCTACGTACTTTAGGAAGGAACTTTAAAGCCTGTTTTTGTCATCTATTACTATCTGTAAATCACTACATTACTCCAAATATGGTGATTTGAATATAACAATAATCAGGTATCCGCCATGCTTTCTGTGGTCAGGAATTCAGGCAGAACACGTGGGGTGTGGCTTATCTTGGCTCTTGGGTAGATGGAGGTCGTCTGGGACCCCGAGGCAGGAGCTGGAGTCACCTGAGGACGCCCCCAGATGCCGGGGGGGCCACAAAGCACTTTCCTGGAACCCCCACACGAGGGCTCCCTGGGTGGTCAGGGCCTCCTCACAGTCCAGCGGCTGGATTCCGAGGGCCGCCAGTGAGAAAAAGAAAGAGAAAGAGGCCACACTGCTTTTTACCACAGTAGCCTTAAAACATGACTACTGTCACTTCCTGCTGAAGCAGTGACAAACGCAGGGAAGGTGCGTGTGTCCCCTGGAAAGGTATCAGCTTCACGTGGTGAGGCCACGCCAGTGGGGGACGCGTCAGTGGGGCCACCTTTGGAAATTCAGCGTACTGAGTCTGGCTATTCACCTGCTTGAGTGCACGCATTACGGTATTTCCAGCACTTAATACGCGACTTTTCATCTTTTCTTAAAATAATTAGAATTTTAAATTCTCTTTTTTTGGCAGTGTATTTCTGTTGTTAAACCAACTAAATTTTACAACATTTCCTATCCTGCAGAAATTTATTTCCATAAAGGTTAAATACTTTTTGTTCAGGTTAAAGATGAAATCCTCACAGCAGATAATTCAAGAAGATTTTTAAAATCCAGAAAGTCTAAAAGGCCTGTGTATGGAGTGAATTTAGCATTATTTCTTTTCTGGAGGAAAGTGAAAACAGTTACGGGAATTCAGCACAAATGGGGAAACGCTGGGCTGGGAAAGCTTTAAGATGCGTCTCGGAGATGCCAGAAGAGACACCCAGGTGACCGCTGGAGAGAAACGGGAAGGTTCGCGCCCGGAAATAAAACAGATGTGGCAAGTCGATGACCCCTTACAGCGACATTACCCGCAAGATTCGCAGGGTCACCGGGAAAAGAAGGTGCTTAGGGCTTCCGGTCAGAGTAATCCGAAGGGAAAATCTGTCTCTCAAATTCACACACTTTAAAGGAAGCACAGGAAGCGAGAGGCACTTAGGGGGGGACACGTATATGCAGGGACCATAGTCAGGTAGCTCACAAACCCTGGGCACCGAGAGAGGAAGGGCTGGCCGGCGAGCCCGCTGGCCAGGAGCTCCGTCCGGAAGCAGCCGAGAACACCCTTTCCCACGAACCATCAGTCACTCGTGGACTGACGGAATCACTCATGAATCACTCGTCAATGTAGCCCAAACACATCAGTGGGTCTAGCTCTGCCCTGACAGATGGGTCAGGGGCCATTAGATCAACCCGCCCAAGGAGGCAACGGTGTGTTAGAAGCAAGAAGACACGTGCTCAAACTCGCACAGGGACGAAGCTGTAGAACAAACCCAAGGACCCAGATCTGCTTCCTCTGCTACATTCTGGTGCCACTTTACTCTGCCCGTGTGGTGCGGCAGAGAGGACCCCCCAGTATTTGTGTCACGCTCAGTCACTTGGGATAAAGGACGCGAAGGTCTGAGCTGCAGTTGGGCTGTGACGGTCGGAAGCCGCGTGGGCTGTGACGGGAAGGGTCCATGAGAGGGACCCGAGGTGTCCTTCCGGGTCCAGCCTCAGACCACAGGCCTCTTCCAGGGCTAAGCTCCACCCGACGGCAACACCCAGACAGTGGGATGCGGGCCGTCGGCTGACCTGTCTCGCCGCGGGGCTGAGTGCGAGGTGGGGAGACCAGCTTGTCCGGGCGAGGCACGGATGGCAGGAGCCCAGCCATCCCAGCCCGGGGCTCTTGGGATGGGCCGCCCTGGGGCCCTGGAGGCCCCCAGCTGTAGGAGCTCTGACGTCCCAGAAGGGCCACAGGGAAGTGTCATGGATGGGGTTGGCCAAAGTCAAAGCCAGCACCCAGTGTGCGGATGGCGGGAAGGACCCTCTGCCTGAAGCAGGAAGCAGCAGGCCGTTTAAGTGAATCCAAACGCAGTTCACAGGAAACGGCATGTTACTTCACGTGCCTAACAGGCTTTAAAATAGGTGTGTGTTTATTTATCCATGTGTGGGGGCCCCCGGAAGGCACGGCTCAGCCCAGACGTCCCTCCAGCTTCCTTCGCGGCCCCAGAATCGCGGTCTGGGAGAGGGCTGCCTTCACGCAGAGCCCAGAATCACTGGGAGGGGGGCCCAGCCCGGACGTCAGACAAGGCAGACAGGTGAGGAGGCCAAAGACAGACCCCCACAGGGGTTCAGAGGGTCAGAGGTCAAAGCAATGAGTTAGATTTTGAGTAGAATTAGTTTCATGGAGGTGGCCCGGGTGTCCTCCCCAAGAAAGAGGAGCAGGGGACACGGGGCCGCTGCCCCACGGACGCCGGCAGGTTCAACACACGCCCAGTGCCTCCCTTCCGCGCCAGGGAGCAGAGCTCATACGTCCTACGAAGGCCGTGTTAGGGGCGCTGGGGTGGCTCCGTCAGTTAAGCATGTGACTCTCGATTTCGACCCAGGTCACAATCTTGCAGTTCGTGGGTTCAAGCCCCGCACCCTGCTCCAAGCTGACAAGGCTGAGCCAGCTTGAGATTCTCTCTCTCTCTCTCTCTCTCCCCCTCCACTCTCTCAAAATAAATAGATTGTTAAAGAAAAGATGCAATTTTAGGCATATTTAAATAAAATTCAAAAACTCATTGCTTCAATGTTTTCAGTATTTTACGACCTGTTCTCTTTGGTCCTGTTCTTAATTAAACCACGTGTCCCTCGCTGGCACTGACCTTTGAAACTGAGGCTCCAAACAGTACATTGCGTTAGGTCATTACTGACCTGAGCATATGTCAGAGGGACCGTCACCTGTTTGCGGCCTCAGGGGACCGCGGGTCACTGAGACCCCCGACTGACCCCTTCTCTGCGTGAAGGGCAGGGCTAGAGGGCGTGTCAGCCCCACACGGCCACGTGCCACCTTCAGGCGCTGCTGGGTGTGTGCAGGGTTGCACACTGAGGCCAGCAGGGCCCGCCTGGTCACAGAACTCCAGAGACTCTGAAGAAAACAGGTGCAAACACACTGCTTGGGCTCCCTAGGGGTTTAGCCTCGAATGCAGCTCCTGGGGCCCCTGGGGGGCTCAGTCCGTTAATCACCTAACTTCCGCTCAGGTCATGATCTCACAGTCTGTGAGTTCGAGCCCTGCATTGGGCCCTGTGCTGACAGCGCAGAGCCTGGAACTGCTTTGGATTCTGTGTCTCCCTCTCTCTGCCCCTTCCCCACTCATTCTCTCTCTCTCTCCCAAAAATAAATAAAACTTCCAAAGAACTTAAAAAAAAAATAAATGCAGCTCCGATTTTACGAACAGTTGTAGCAAAATAATTAAATCATTCCAAAGCAGCATCGCACACAGCGGAAAGTACTGTATCCTTTGTTTTTATCAGAGCGTGTGTGTGAGAACGTGCTGGTGAGTGTGCCCATGTGTGTGCAAGCCCACCCAGATTCTCAGCTCAGCAGACCTGGAGGCCACGGTCAGAAAAATGGGTTGAGCCGTAAGTGCAATTCGAGGCCGAGGCAGCGTGGCCCGTGCGCTTTCCGTTCAGAGGAAAGAACGGGCCGTAGTTCCGGAGACCCGGGCTTGGCGTTCCGCCAAAGAGGAAACGCTCAGCGACGTTCCGGAAGCAGCTGCTCGAACACCAGGCCCTCGTTTCTCGGCCAGTGGTAGGTGGCGTCCGACGCACGAGTAAGGCATCGTGGATTCACCGGTTCTCTCCACGCCCCCCTGGGAGCCCATGACCTAAAACGTGCCGGGGGAGGCGGGACTGCCTGCACGGGGCCCACGCCACGGTCCGGCCGGCTCCGCCCCGCTCTCGGGAAGCGCTTCTACAACGTCAGAGTGTCGCCGCGCCGCGGGGGCACGGCCAGCCTGCACGCCGAGTCCAAGGTCGGCTTGGGACTCTGCATTTCCAGCCCCTTCACGTGACGCCAGGGCCCTCACACGGGCTGAGAAGTAAGGGTTGCCCCCCTCGTTGTGCCCAGAGGCCAAGGTCAGGGCCAGCCACGCTGACAGACACAAGACGCGGCTCCTGCCCTCCCGGGACACCGAGTCAGCAGACAGTTTTGGTGCCGTGAGTTCAGCATTGTCAGCAAGGCCCATGGAGGTTACAGTGGGAGCTGGAGGAGCTGGGGTGGGGTTTGTGTCTTCCCCGGGAAGATTCTAGAGATGTCAGGACGCCTGGCAGGGGTGCGAGTCCCTACTCAGGCACCCTGGGCCAGCCCCGCCGCGCCCGCAGTCCTGCACGTGACTAAGAAGGCAGCCAAGGCCGTGCTCTGTCCGGAAGAGGCTTGCGAATGTCACAGAGAGGATGTGGTGGGGAGCCAGAGTGGAGGCGCTATTTCTAGACCGCGGCCTCCCCGCAGCCCTGCTAGTTCATGTGTTCCAAAGAGATAGTTAGTCTTTCTGTAAAAAAAAAAAAAAAAAAAGGATTCCAGCCTACACATCCTGTTCTCAGGCTCTCGGGAACCAGGAAATGGGGATGCCTTCGTGTGCACAAGGTGACGCGTGGCCCTGGCCCCCAGCATGCTTCATGCCGGGGGACCCCCCACTTCCGGACCTGCCACCCCCACTCTGCGTCTCAGTAGACAGAACACACAGACATGTGACATTTCTGCCCAGTCTTACCTGGAGTTTCGCTGTGCGTTTAATGGTCCCACGATATCTCTCTTTCACGTATGCGTTTTCCAAGACAAACATTTTATCAAGTGTTTGTTGAATGCTTCTCGGTTTCTCTGAGTTGTTATTGTTAGATTTTCAAACCTGCCTATCACATAATTTAGGGCAACAAGCGTGCTGATGGGAAAACCACAGTGATTCTATTTATTCTATAGAAGATGTGTCTGGAAACTGTAATTATGTAAGCAAAACAGGTGCTTCTTCTTACAGTTATAAATACTAACATTCTACCCTTTTAAAGAACAACAAATATGTGGTGTGGGTTCTTGTCCGATGAAGATGATTCAGCTAACAGAGCCAGTGCGACGGGCAGAGACGGGGACAGCTTTGTGCTCACAGAAGACGGATAACAACATCTGTACGAAGAGGGGAGAGGAAAGAGAAGGAAGCTGTTACGAGCACAGGGACACGGGAGCTCAGCCTGGTCAGGGGCTCGGCTGGGTTGAACTGACGGGTTGTAACTCACCTCTGGGGTATAAACCACATGCTTCAGCGAAAGGCTGGCCTGGTTTCGGCTGCGGGTTGGCCGCAGACCCCACACCAACACTCCGCCATCCAGTTGTCAAGAACTGAGGGGGGGGGCGCCTGGGGGGCTCACGTGGTTGAGCGTCTGACTCTTAATTTCTACTCAGATCATGATCCCGGGGTCGTGGGATCGAGCCCCGCGTCAGGTTCTGTGCTGAGTGTGGAGCCTGCTTGAGATTCTTTCTCTCTCTCTCTCTCTCTCTCTCTCTCTCTCTCTCTCTCTCTCTCTCAAATAAAATAAAAATAGAACTGGGGGGCAAACAGGACTGAGGCAACACTTTGGAAACCTGCGTGCTCCCTCAGGTCTTCTGTCTGCTCCTTGCAGATCCTGCAGCCCCCCGACCCCTGTTAGACGAGCCCAGTGCGGCCAGAGGACACGGCCGCAGGCCACCCTGTGCCCCCAGCTCTGACCCTTTCCTTCTCTCAGTGCGGTTTACTCAGCCTAGATCCTTCTCCCTTAGACGGGATAGGAGCGATCTTATGTGCTAATCCAGACTCACACGAACAATATAACTGTCTTGATAAATCTATCTTTCCCAGTAAAATCTGCACTAAACACTTCGGAGGTCTATTTAATTTAAACACAATTGAATCACATCATGCATAGTAAACATATTTTAGGACAAGTTGATACGTGTACTGTTATATAGGATGTCAAAATGGCAGCAATGGCAAGGGTAAGTGCCACACCAGCTGGTCTTAGAGGCATCAGGTCAGGCCCGGCGGGGAGTCATCAAACTGGCGGCTGCAGTGCAGGGGTGGGAGCCCCTGGGTGACCCCTGCCTGCAAACGAGCCTGGAGGCAGATCCTGAACGGTCTCGTAGGCCCGTCTGTAGTGGGTGGGGCTTTCCCTGGAGGTCGGCCAATGGCAGCAGTGCGGCTGGCCACACTCTCGGCCACACTGGTGGATGACACGCCTTGAAACGAGGGGCCAGCTGGCCTGCCGTGCTTGGGGCCGTCCTGGAGTGAGGGCTGCTGCGGCCCGACTCAGCAATGACGGGTCTGTGACTCTATTGGTTGAGGAGTTAGAGCGTGTCGGGTTTGACCCTGGGGACGCATGAGCACGAGCTGACTTCTCCTGAGCGGGGCCCGGGGCCCAGGGGAAAGAACCACGTGGCCCAGGCCCAGAGAGCTGCGGGCCCAGGGCCGCGGGGCCAACCGGACAGCTGAAAACCAGATGTGTCAGTTCGCGGGCTCCGACGGGCGTAGGTCAGACGGGGGCCAGGTTTGCTGAATCGAGAACAAACCCCTGCGAAGGGGTAGGGTAGGTCCATGGCTGGAGGGCAAAAGGCCTTAGCCTAGGGGAGATCGGGAGCCTTTCATGATCCTATCTTGTTTATTTTAAATTTTTTAATGTTTGTCTTTGAGAGAGACAGACAGAGCACGAGCAGGGGAGGGGCAGAGAGAGAGGGAGACACAGAATCCGAAGCAGCTCCAGGCCTGAGCTGTCAGCACAGAGCCCGACTCGGGGCTAGAGCGACAAGCTGTGAGATCATGACCTGAGCTGAAGCCGGACGCTCAACTGACTGGCCCCCGTTGGCCCATGATCCTTTCGTTTACGTCCAAGCAGGTGCACTCGGCGCTGCTGAGGTCTGTAAGGAGCACGCGCATGGACGTGGGCACAGGGTCCCTGAGTCGGAGGGAGCCCTGCACTCATCCACGCGGGAGCGGAGGACGGCGGCCACGGCAGCACTGGGGCCCATGTCAGAGGCCGGTGTTCACGGAGCCCAGACCACGGGGACGCTCCCGAAGAAAGGATCCTACTCCACTTCAGACAACCAGGTTTCCAGGATTCGGACAGGGCCGTCCCTGCAACTTCCGTGCTCACGGAGCGTTAGCCCGGCAGTGACGTGCATGAAACTGAAGCCGGAGATGCCTGCCAGGGAGGTGGCTGTAGGTTCCCAACGCCGTTTACGGGGAGGACGGGCGTCCTCTTCCCGCCACGGAGCACGGGGACAGCCCTCCCCGTAGGGCTTTGAGACATGAGCCCTGCAGAGCGGCTCCAGAAACGGCAGAGAGCTGGTGTGTCTGGGGCCCTGCGTAGGGGGGTCTGACACCTCAGCTCGCCTCCCTACAACCCTGCAGGGGGGCACTCTGACTTCTAGCATCCTGACTTCACCGATGGGGAAGCGGGCCCAGAGCGGCTGGGGGACCTGGCAGCCAGTAAGACTGGCGGGATCTGCACGTACGGTCTGGCTGAGCCACGGGCTCCCTCCTCCCATGTACACGACTGCTTCCCTCCGGAGCGTGTTGTGTAAGCAGGTGACACTGTCGACAATGGATGGCCTTCGAAGACAAACTTAGAAAAAGAAAAAAGAAAAAGAATTAGACGCATAAAATTATACGGTGTTTTGTTGGGTTTTGGTACCATTTGACTTTTGGCTGGACGTGGACTTGAACTCCGCATGCATAACGCTCCTGATTAGCTGTGAGGCTCTGGGCAGCCCCCAGCGCCTCTGCTCCCGCCTCGCTGGGCTGCGAGGACAGCAGGCGGCCCCCAGGCCTCCAGCACACCGGGTCCGCCATTCCACACACAGACGAGGCCTGCTCAGTAACAAGAATTAAGGAATATTCAGAAACAGGGGTATTTGGTTTTTTTTTTTTAACTTGAGTCCTTGTGCTGAGCTTTGATAAATCGCACAGTATGGGTAGGTGGCATGACCAGCAGTTAAAGCTCACAGGATACGGAGCAGCGGAGGAGGCAATCCTGAGAGAACCAGGCAGCTGCCTCCAGTCTGCAGTCTGGAAGGAGCCGGAGGACACTCTGCCCCAGGAGCGCTCTTCCCGGGCTGGAGGCGCCGTGGGCAACGCCCATTCTCCTTGGCCGGGGGTCTGCTAACTAGCCCGCACCCCGTGTTAGTGAATCGGCATGCCCAGGGCGAGCACACGAGAGAACTGCGTGTCTGACGGAGGAGGCTGGGCGTGGGAGCTGGGGCAGACCACAGGCAAAGCCACAAGGCCGTTTGTTGTCTTCGGGCCACGCGACCACGGCAAGAAGAACCAGGGCGTGAGCACGGCTCACCTCCCTGAACAAATGTCTGTCCGTTGGGTTTCGCCCAGTGTCTGGCCTGAATGTTCCAGAAGGTGCCCTAGCAGGGGGCCGGGCACCTCCCAGCCCGACGGCTGCATCCACGCACACAGGCCTGCGGCCTGAAGAGCATGAGGACCCCCGTGGGTTCGCCGTGAGGGAGGGATGAGGGGTGCAGCACCAAGTGCAAGGATCTTCAGGTGATCCGCGGGCAGGGCCTAGCCCGTCTGCCGGAAACCACAGCTGAGGTCCACGGCCACGCAGGCCTGCATCCCACGGAGACTCAGGACAGTAAAGCATCAGCCAAGTGTGGTGTCGCTTCATGTGGGAGAAGCTTCCAGAGGAGCTGAGCAGGCGGCTCAGGGGAGCGTCTACTGAAGAGATCGGGTGCCTGAGGGCAGACGAGGAAGATGGTTCACGAGAAGGGTCAGTAATCCCAGCATCCCAGGGACGGAGACGGGCAGGTGCAAATCCTTAGCAGCCAGACTAGCGTGGTTTCCCTGAGGGGCAGATGGGAGCAAGCATGGAACACACTAAGACCGGGGACACGTCCGGGACCAGATGGGGCCCAAGAGGCGGGCAGGTCACCCAGGACTTGGTTCCATGATGGTGGAGATTTCCAGGGGCTTGTGCTCAGTGTGCAGGGCAGTGGGGCAACCCAGTCATATCGTGAGGACATCCTCCCGACTGCCGGGTGGAGCAAGAGGGCACGAGGAGCCACGGAGTCCCTTCGGGTGTCAGCAGTGCTCTGAACGGGGAGCAAGTGCAGGTTGTGAGAGGCGCCCACCTTCTGACTCTGTTTCTCTTTTTTTATCAGTTCTTTTTTTTTAATGTGTGTTATTTTTTAGAGAGACAGAGACAGAGCGTGAGCAGGGGAGGGCCAGAGAGAGGGAGACACAGAATCCGAAGCAGCTCCAGGCTCTGAGCTGTCAGCACAGAGCCTGACGCGGGGCTCGAACCCACGAACCGTGAGATCATGACCTGAGCCAAAGTCAAACACTTAACAGACTAAGCCACCCAGGTGCCCCATTCTGGCTCTATTTTGAACTTGAATCCAAAGACTTGCTGACTCTTTGGCTCTAGGGTGTGGGAGGAAACGGGACCTCGATACCAGCTTGTAGCCTCTGGACCTAAGCTATAGGGCGGACGGAGTGGTGATTTTTGAAGAGAGGGGTCTAGACTGGGTCAGGTTTGGGAGTCCAGAGTCTGGGGGAAATCCAGTGTTCTTCCTTGAATACCTGCCGACTCCTAGATGTTCCCACTGGATACCGATTGAACAGGTACCTGGGTAGATGACTCTGGGGCTGAAGTTAAGAAAGGGAGCCTGGAGATAGGCAGGAAAGACAGAAAAATGAGGGAGAAGGAAGGAAGGAGGGCAGCGGGAGGGAGGAGGGGCAGATATAATCGAGATGAGGGGGGGCAGACAGACCACAGAACCCACGGCATTTAACGTTGCAGGGATGGGTGAGAAAACCACCACGTGCATCGATGTGAAGGGCCGAGGCCCAAGCCTCAAGTTCTCTGTACTCTGAATTTGGACCTTTAGAAGAGGAGGGGGTCCTATAGGCAGCCTGGCAAGAAACAAACAGGACGGCAAGAGGAAGGAAGAAGAAGGAAGGGTCTTGGGAGGAGGAAGTAAAGGCAGCATCAGCTGCATCGGAGATGGACAATGGGGGAAGTCAGGGAAAATGTGAGGATTGCCCTTTACTTATTTATTTATTGTAATGTTTATTTATTTATTTATTTGAGAGGGAGAGAGAAAGCAGGGGAGAGTCAGCAAGAAAGGGAGAGAGAATCCCAAGCAGGCTTTGTTCTGTCAGCACAGATCCTGATGCAGGGCTCGAACCCACAGAGCATGAGATCATGACCTGAGCCCAAATCAAGAGTCAGAGGCTTATCCAAAGGAGCCACCCAGGTGCCCCCGGGATCACCATTTAATGCCAGCAGCACAGAGGTCTCTGTGCCCTTCGCAAGACAACCTCGGTAGTGTTGGGGATGAAAGCCTTGTTCGAGCAGTTCAGGAGAAGTTGAGTTTTGTTGAGTGAAAACATTTCACTTGGCTTCAACTCAGCCCTACACCTTGGAAAACTGTGTGACAGTTTCTCTAAAAGTTTTAAACATCCCTATCATGCAACCCAGCCTTTCCTCTCCCAGACATTTACCCAACAGAAATGAAACCATACGCCCCCACAAACACCTGCACACAAATGTTCCAGCAACTTCGTCTGTACAAGATCAGAACTGGAAACACAGAGATACTTCCCAGGAGGACAAACAAAGAGATGTACCCGGACCCTGGAAGACCACTTCCCAGTAAAAGGGTACGTGTTAACAACATGGATGAACTGAGAAATCACTTTGCTGAGCAAGAGAAACCGGACACGAAGGGTTAAATAGTGAACATTTATATAACATTTCATAAAATGTAGGCTAATCTTCAGTTCAGACATAAGATCAGTGGTCGTCTGGGGTAAATGGAGAGATGATAGATTGCAAAGTCCTGAGGAAACTCAGATTTTGGATGTGCCAGGGGGCGAATGTGTTTTGGGGTCCCGTGTGGTTTTAATTTGCATTTCCCTGATGACCTGTCATGTTAAGAATCTTCTCATGTGCTTATCAGTCATCTGTATGTCTTCTTTTGTAAAGTGTTTTTGTAAAGTGTTTTTGCAAATCTGGTATTTTCTCTGTTTTTAATGTTTATTTATTTTTGAGAGAGAGGGAGGAGAGACAGTATCCGAGCAAGGGAGGGGAGAAAGATGGAGACAGAATCTGAAGCAGGCTCTGGGCTCTGGGCCATCAGCACAGAGCCCAACATGGGGCTCAAACCCACGAGCCATAAGATCATGACCTGAGCCGAAGTCAGAGGCTTAACTGACTGAGCCACCCAGGTGCCCCCAGATTCTGTTCTTTCTAAACAAGAATTGCATTCGTGCTGTTTTTACATAAAAAAAGATTTATTTATTTATTGGGGAGGAGGGTTAGGGGTTGAGAGATAGAATCCCAAGCAGGCTCCGCACCATCAGCACAGAGCCCAATGCAAGGCTGGAACTCCCGAGCTGAGCTGTGAGATCATGACCTAAGCTGGAGTCGGACGGCCAACTGACTGAGCCACCCAGGTGCCCCAAATCTGGTATTTTCTGTCAGGTTGATTATCTTCTCAATATTGAGATGGAAACATTCATTTATTGTATATTTATACAATACAAATATATGTAAACACATTTTTCTTTAAACAAAAGGTTTGAAGAGCTAAACCCAAGACGTGGGCTCCACTGGGGTTCTTGCTGAGTCATCAAACGGTGGAGCCGAGGAGGTGTTCCCGTGTCTGTCACCTCTTCCTCATCCCACCCGCCCGATATATGTATTATTTATGTTTTAATTGAAAACTTTCTTTGAATTTCCAGCATATCACACTTGGCCACAGAGAATTACATTTTGCTCCTTCATTCTGCTTGCTATTATTTTAAATAGGGTTTTTATGCTGATATTCATGAATCAGCCTAAATTTATAGTTTGAGATTAGTCTGAGGGGTGTGTGTGTGTGTGTGTTTGTGTATCAGGGGATATCTTCATCACACTTTGGTGTTGTAGTATTGTTGACTTTATAAGAAGGAACTCTTTTTAAAACCTGGATACAGAAGTGCTGATGCATAGGAGCACATGTACCCCAATGTTCATAGCGGCACTGTCAACAATAGCCAAATCATGGAAAGAGCCTAAATGTCCATCACCTGATGAGTGGATCAAGAAGATGTGGTTTATATACACAATGGAGTACTATATGGCAATGAGAAAGAATGAAATCTGGCCATTTGTAGGAAAGTGGATGGACCTCGAGGGTGTCATGCTAAGCGAAGTAAGTCAGGCAGAGAAGGACAGATACCGTATGTTTGCACTCATAGGTCTAACAGGAGAAACCTGGCAGGGACCATGGGGAGAGGAAGGGGGAAAGAGAGCTGGGGAGAGAGAGGGACACAGATCAAGGGAGACTACTGAATACTGAAAACGAACCATGGACTGAAGGGGGAGGAAAAGGGAGGGAGGGGGCGATGGTCATGGTGGGGGGCACTTGTGGGGAGAAGCACTGGGTGTTATATGGAAACCAGTTTGACAATAAACTATTATAAAGAATAAAAAAATAAAGCCTGGTAATGGTTTAAGTAACACTGGCACTATCCTTGAAATTTGGAAGACATTCACCAGGGAAACTGTTTGGACCTGGTGCCTTTTATCAATGAGTAACACGTTTCGTAGAGACAGTCATGGATTCATGTGCTGCTAGGAGGTTTAAATGAAGAAATAATGCCAGTAAAGCTTGTGGCGCTGCAGAGACTCGAGGTGAATGCCAGTTTCCATGTGTTACAATTTCAGATTTCCCCATCCTCAGAGCTGCATTTTGCCTTGCAAATAATTCAGGAAGAAGGAAGGTTTAGAAGGGTGCCATGTCCTTAGCCATTATGCCGTTCTAAAAGTTTCTGTGTTCCTTAAAATTCCTCAAGAGTGGGAAAGGCTTGGGGCATCTGGGTGGCTCAGTCAGTTAAGTATACGGCTTTGGCTCAGGTCATGATCTCACGGTATGTGAGTTCGAGCCCCACGTCAGGCTCTGTGCTAACGGCTAGGTCAGAGCCCAGAGCCTGGAGCCTGCTTTAGATTCTGTATCTCCCTCTCTCTGACCCTTCCCTGCTCACGCTCTCTCTCTCTGTCTCTCAAAAATAAATAAAAAAATATAAAGAAATTTAAATTTTTTTATGTTTTTTATTTATTTTTGAGAGAGAGAGAGTGTGAGCAGGGGAGGGTCAGAGAGAGAGGGAGATACAGAATTGAAGCAGCTCCAGGCTCTGAGCTGCCAGCACAGAGCCTATTGCAGGGCTCGAACCCATGAACCGTGAGATCATGACCTGAGCCGAAGCCGGACGCTTAACCGACTGAGCCGCCCAGGCACCCCATAAAGAAATTTAAAAAAATAAAAAAAAAGAAAAGAGTGGGAAAGGCTTTAGGAGGAAAGCAGAGCAGTGGCCATCCCCCTCTGGGGCGCTTCCCTGTCTCCATGTAGAAGTACTGCCCATCATTAGTCTCAAAGAGAACATAAAATTAAACTACATCTGACCGACTTTGGTGGGCTTCCATGAGACAGCTAGAATTTTCTGGATTTAGTGAGCCTCTAAGGATTCTCTCACAGCCTCCTTCCATGGCTTCTCTAGATTATTGGTGCTGAATATGTGAGCTCCTGTGCTGTCTTACATCATTATGTATTTCTCATAACTATGGCCAGCGTCCTTTGTGTGGCATAGGAAACCCCCAGCAGCCTGCCCACATGCAGGCGTCATGGGCAATATTGTGTGCCCTTTCTAGCCACTTTATTGATATCATTTGCTGAAAATAGACTCAGACCTAATAAAGGGAGACACTGAATTAGCAACTGACATAATTAGCACACACACACACACACACACACACACACACAAACGTACATGCTCCCTTCATTCCTTCTAGAAAAAAATGTTGGGTCATTAGCCTGTCATCCAGAATAAGCTTTAGTGACCTCAGACGGTAAGTCATTCCAGCAGACCGCAGGGGGAGGGACTGGCCGTGACTCTCGTATTTATAGTACAAGGGACAAGAGTGTGGCAGGCCGTAATTGCGAAGGCTTTCCCGCTGGTCTGATTCATCACCATGTTATTGAAATCTCTGTTAAATATTATTAGCTTGTTTAAGCTTTTCAGGTCTTATATAAACTCCAGAATTCGCATTTCGTCTAACTGGAGTAGAATTCTTTCTTCCCTCTTCTGATGAACAACTGTGGTCCAGGTGGCCTGTGAATCCACGGTAAACTCATTCATCTCTGTCTAATGATGTTACTTAGACCTACGTCTCGCACACACTCAGGGGCCGCGACTTTCCCATAGATCCTCAGGTCGACATGAAAAGCCATCGGCTCCCATTCCTTCGTGAGTACAATTTCTGACCAAAATGTACATGTTGTAACTTTAAAGGTGATTAATTATTTTTTCTGGCAGGTAGAAAATACTGTGATTTTAGCGCATTTCTTGCAAAAAGTCACAGGATTTCCTACCGAGACATCATCCTTAGTAACACCCCGGGTCTGTAGCGATTTCAGGGCATGGTGGGCTTGTAGCCAGATTAAGCCACTTTCATGAACATCAGATGTGACTCCCGAGCCCCAGATAGGGACACGCCAGGCTGTGTGTCTGATCCATTGGCACGAAGTCGTGGTTTAGCTAGGGAAACGGTTTTCTTGAAGGGATCATTGCAAGGAAATTTCAGCATCAGGAACACTTTTCAATGACCCCGTCAGAGAAGAATTCTGCCCGGGCGGGACACCTCCCGAAGAGCAGTCTGCGGGGAACGTCTACTAAGTGTGCGGCTAAAGGTTAGTTCAAGGCGTGCTCTCCTGTGTGACTTACATCGGGAATCACAGGCTGAAGGACCAAGGAGATAATCATAAAAAGCAGAAACAGGCAAACAGCCCTGGCGAGCCGAACTGCACACGTTTAAGGTTGTGGACAAAGTCACAGCAGAGCACGACTGAAGTTAATGCAAAATAAATGAATTGTTTGGTGCAGGCATTTGGCAGAAGGGGCGGAGACGCAAAAGGACAGCCTGGGAATTATTACTGAAATACGGAAAAGCTGTGGGCTGTCGCCAGCTTCCCAGGGCCCTTATAAGCTGTGACGTTTATGAAAAGCGTAGTGTGTCCTACGCTTCTAAATTTATAACAAAAATATCAGTGAGGCTGTCCGGATGGAATTTGTGTTCTGGCTGTGGTTCCCAACCATAAAGCATTAGCATAGATGCACATAAAACCGAATGTACTTGGCTCACGTTGATGGTGTGTTTTCCTTTTAAATTAAAAGTCTTGCGTTCATTGATCTACAGGTGAGAAATACTCCACTACGTCATTTCATGCGTGTTTCTAATTATCTGGCAGGTTTTGGAATCTAATACTTATTTTGCATGTGCACTTTCTCCCTCTCTCCTTCCCTCCCTTCCTCCATCCATCCCTCCCTTCCCCTCTCCCTCTGTCATTCTTTTCTCCCTTCCCTCCTTCCTCAAGCTCCGTCTCTCAGCCCATCCGTGCTCCTGGGCACCAATCACAATTGAGTGACTCTCTGACTCCCGGGTACTCATTATACAGAGTTGTTCATGATGAATTCACTTAACTGTTGCATGAACTGACGCCCTTTGATAGCTATTTGATACCCAACAATGCTAAGTGCATATCCAATGAAAATCGCTTATAAGAGATGGGCTTTCCGGAAAAGCTGCCAGGACGCGAGTCGTCAAGCCAGGAGTCTCCGAGGCAGCCTTCCAGCGCAGACCTAACGCTAGCAAAGCAGAATGACGCTTGTGACACACATCTTGGGAAGAGCCTGTAACCACAGAGAGCTGATCAGAGACCCTGAAATGCGCGTCTTGCACATGTTCTTTCCCGCCCCAAACTGAGACAACTTCCAGACTGACAGGGAAAGGGCTCAGGGGAGAGACCACGTGACTGCCGACCCCCTCCCACGGAGGGCGTGGTTCCGCGTGGCGGCTCCCGTGACCCCTCCCCCGCACCGACACAACACCACAGTCGCCATTTTTCATATTCATATTCTTCCCATGTTTGGGTAAAAATAAGGAAAATGAAGACACACCCTAATTTGAGGAGGGATGTGAGTTCTGAAAAACTCTGGACAGTGTAGTTCTGAGGGGTAATGTTTTCATAGAGGGGGAAGAGACACACGGTGACCAAGCCCAGTGGGACCAGTGGGCGTCCTGTGGGTTCAGAGTACCCAGAAGCCCACTGAGGCACGGGGAAGACCCTCTGTAGAGACCACCCTGGCGGAGACTCAGCCCACACTAACAGATGCCAGGCCCAGCTCCTCGGGCCCTGCAGAGGGCCGTCTGTCACCACACAGGGCAGCGGGACCCTGAGGGGCTAGCATTCGGTCTACACTGCCATTTCCCGCATGCGGGGTCTGAAGGAGACATTTCAGTCCGGGTTGGGTCTGTGCACACAGGCACCCACACAGAGAACATGGGATAATCCACCAGGGTGTGGCAGAGACCCCCTCAAGGGTCAGAGGCAAGAAGAGCTTCTGAACATTGACTTAAAATAACACCCAGAAAAGCCCGCGCTACATGGATTAATGACTCATGTGACATGTGAGAAAGGTCCCCAGGAAGCCAAAGGACAAATCAGTAAGGCTTAGCAGAAAAGGGAAGCAGGCGACAAAATTAAAATTAAAATAATTCCAAAAAGAGCAATTATATTTTTTTCATATATATGCGTAAATTCGAAATGTGTGTATTTTATAAAATTATGTATCTTTGCATATTTATCTGTTTATATTAATTAAGTAATCAGTCTGCAAGAATGTACAATAGTTTTGAACAATTACATTTTGATTATATATGTTTGCATCTAAGGTGGACATATTTCCAAAGATTTTTTCATGTGCATATATATATGTATATGTATATGTATTTAGTAACTAAATTTTCATGTATATATATGTGTGTGTGATATCTAGATATATATATATGTGTGTGTGTGTGTGTGTGTGTGTATCCTAAGTTCCTCCTTAAGAATGTTTATACAACTTTGTTTATCATTAATGTTTAAATAAATGAGTTTCTGTCCCCCCCCCCCAAAAAAAGCAATAAAACAAGCAAATTGGCCCAGGAAAGAGCCGGTAGAACTGGTACTGTGGAAAATAAGGCAGGAATGCGGGAAAAGCTTGAAAACCTCCAGAATGCAGGAGAAAAAGGCAACATTGTGAAGAAAAAACAAGAATACTAGTTTATGCGGAGCAGAGAGTGAAAACACAACAGAAGAAAATGACTTGGAAACACAGATTGAAATACACAGTTAAAGAAAAATGCAAGGAAGGAAACATCCGAAAATATCGAAGTCTTACCACAATCGTAAAGAAAATTGCCCCCAGCATGCGGCCATAAACATGTATCTCAAAAGGAATGAATACCAAATTGCCCTTAAATTTCTTTCTTTCTCTCAAATGACACTTTGGGAGACAACAGAGTACGTAACATACTGTATGCTATCAAGTGTTGGAGAAACCAGTCATGCAAAAAAAATGAAGCAAGTCCACACCGAAGAAGCCGAGTATCCGTGTAACGACAGGATTTGAGGACGTACGAGACAAGTGTCATGTGGGCTGAGGTGACTGAACACTGATAAAGGGGCTAATCCAGACGGAAAAGGGAAGGGCTACGAACTTCATGCACCAAACAGATCCCACGACAAATGTTAAATCTGTCAGAAATTCAAGAAGAACATGACGGAATATGATGTATTACTGTGGGCCCCACAGCAGAAGCCACACGTCCCGTGCATTTGCAAACCAGATGCTCTTAATAAAAGATCACGTCTCAAACACCAACCTGGAGGGTGCATTGCCGCAGAAACCTTGAGGAGCCCTGGGCGGCGGTGACCGGAGCCAGAACCGGGCCCGACCTGGAGGTGCTGTTTCTCTTCTGTGCACATGGCCCGCGGAAACGCATCCCTCGGTCACGGTGGGAGAGGGTGTGAGGTGCTTCCCAGCAACGGGGCTCCAGGGAGCACAGGGAAGTCGCCGAGACAGGCCTTTCCAGGGGGACCAATAACTGCAGGGCAGAATCTGGTGGACTTGAATAAAGAAATATGAAAACACATAAATGGGTGAAATAATATATCACTAACTCATGCTAGTGAGCCCTGGGAGCTGAGGGGCAGGCGGGGACTGTCGTTGCCATCGAAAGAGAATGCATCTTTGCCTCTCGCATTTCTTCCGTCTCCTTCCCCTCGTGAAGAACGTACGTGTCTATCACACGTGAAGTACTGAAGATACTGGAACACTTCCGAGCGACAGTAACCAGGGTTCACTCGGAGTGTTGGGAAGGTGGGCAGTGATTTCATTATGCTTTGTGTGTCCTCTTCATAATTTTCTCCCATCTTAAAACACAGAACTTGGGAATAAGTGTCTAATAAATAGCACTTAGGTCAAAAAGAAATAAAAGCTAGTGTTGCAGATCATTTTAAAAACTAAACACTGACACCGCCCAGGAGGAAAATGAAGGAGGTGTAGCTAACGCTGCATTCAGAGGAAAACATCTCCTCCTTAAGTATTCTGACTATGAAGAATTAAAGAAATAGAAATAAATGTAGCATTTCATCCAAGAAGTTCCAGTGACGGGCCCAAAGAGAGAAATGCATGTGTTTTTATATAAACATTAAGACTGAACACTCCAGGGGTGCCTGGGTGTCTCAGTAGGTTAAGCATCCGGCTTCGGCTCAGGTCACGATCTCATGGTTCATGGGTTTGAGCCCAGCATCGGGCTCTGTGCTGACAGCTCAGAGCCTGGAGCTGCTTCAGATTCTGTGTCTCCCTCTCTCTCTGACCCTCCCCTGCTCACGCTGTCTCTCTCTCTCTGTCTCTCAAAAATAAAAACATTAAAAAAATTTTTTTTTAATAAAAAATAAATTTAAGAAAAAGACTGAACACGCCAGACGTCACATGGGATATGACAGGGGATGGGCGGGAAGTGGTAGCTGTGACGTCACAACGCGTGTGGTCCCTCTCTGGGGACACGTGGTTTCCTGGGCTCCGATGTGGACCTGGTAAGATGAAAATCAATTCTCAGCTGAACACCGAGGGGCCCCCAGGCCACAACCCCCATGGGGACATCGGGAGAGGGGTCCGGGGGGGACACTCAGGAGCCATCGCAGCAGCCATGCCCCTGGAAGGAGGCGAGTATCTTGGAAGGAAGGTCTGGGGGCCGCCAGGGAACGTCTGCAGGTGATTGTGAAGGACGACTGTTGCCCCTTGGAACGGAGAGAGCACGAAGCAGAGGGTGAAACTCCGTCACAAACACTGGTGAAGCCCTAAAGCTGCTTCGTTTCTGGGGAAAACCCCCCAGAACCTCCTGCCCTGTGGAGACGGTGCGGAGGGAGGGCTCTCTGAGGCCTGGGGAGAGTCTGGATTCCTGTCGGTGGGGCGGGACCCGTGATGGCAGGACCGAAAAAGCCCATCTGCAGTTTCTATTCTGATGGATGATGGGCCCCGTATCTTCTCCCCTGAGATGAAAACATTTTGTTCTGATTTGTACATGAGCATTCGTGCAATTTTCTTTGAAACAAAAAGCTGTTCACAGTGGTTTTCCTTGAGCACAGATACTGAGTTGTTACATGCATTGGAGGACTTTGGTTTTGCTTTGCTCTGTCTTATTTTCAAAAACTTTCTTACAAATCTCACCAGGGCCTGGTGTGATTTCTTTAGAGCCCACTGGAACAGAAACTTTTAGTTAGTCGTCTTGTATGTCAGAGGATGAATTTTTATATGAATTTTTCCTTGTGGAAAAGCTGAATCAATAAAGAATGGAACCACAGCAAAGGAGTTCTCTAACAGAAGAAAGAGAGGAAGGACGGAAGGAAGGAAGAGGGAGGGAGGGAGGGAGGGAGGGAGGGAGAAGGAGGGAGGAGGAGGAGGGAGGGAGCACCCAGCAGGAGGCTCACAGGGGCCCTGGCGGGACCTCCCACAGCCGCCAGCCCTGACCCGGTCTAACAGGAGGGCTGCCGCGGTGGCTTGTGGCAGGTCCCCAAGCTGACTGCCGCAGCATCTTCTGTCCTGCGTCATTCCGCAAGGTGACCGCACTGTCCCCCAGCAACAGGCAGACCCTGACGACCTCCCCGGAAGCCAGCAGCTGTGACTCTTCCATCCGTAGAGCGTGGCGGAAGTAGCCCAGCTCGGGGAAGGCAGCACACGGTCTGTGGCGTTCCCCGGACCGGGCACACCGGGAGCCAGGGCGGGCAGGTAAGAGGTGACCTGGGAGGGAAGCCGGCACCTGGGGGGGGGGGGGCTGGCACATGCTCTGCTCAGCAGCCCTGGACCAGAACCCTCCGAGCCCCAGCAGCAGGTGGGAGTGGCCAAGGCTGTAGCCCGGCGGTGGGAAGGAGGGGGCTGGTGGAGGTCAATGTCGCCACTTGATTCACAGCTTAGAGAACACACAGGAACAAGTGTCCACCACTACGGGCAAATAACACAAAGACACAAAAGACAAAACGAACTGCACGTCTTCTACAGGACATTCTAAACTCCTAACCACCGGTCCCATCACGACAAGAAACATCACGCAGTCACAGATTGGGGGCTTTCTATGGGAGCCTGGCTAGGACTCGGGCTGACCGTCAAGGTCATGAGAAACAAGGACAGATGAAGAAACTGTCACTGAGCGGTGGAGGTTAGGCCGAGGGACAGCCTTGCTGAGGGCCTGGAGCAGAAGCGGGCCGCTGGAGGGAAACCGGGAGCTGAGACTTAGCTCACACTGACTCACCTCGGCCGGTCTCAGCCGGACCAGGCGCCAGGCCAGGACGAGCCGGCAGAGGGTCAGGGATGTGGGGCCACTGTCCATACTGTCTTTGCAACTTTTCTGTAACTCTACAATTCTTCCAAAATATAAAGATTATTTTCAAAGAAGGGTTAAAGGTGGAGGGGTAGACCCAACCACAGAATGAAATTACCTGGAGAATACAATCACCTCATTGGCTGAGTGTTCAGCAAACACTACTGAACACATCTGGTGGGCCAGGTAGTAGCAGGTGCTGTGTCTTGATGATAAAGCACGGCACAGTGCCTTCCTCTGAGCACACGCGTGGGCTCCTGCACCGGGGTGACCAGTGCTGACCAGTGCTGACCAGCAGAAGAAATGTGAGTTCTAAGCACACGGGACGCGCACCTGGGGCTCGTAGTTAACCACAAGCCCATCTTCACTGGTCTCGGCTGATCAGAGGTTAGCATTTGGGGTTTGGGGTGCAGGCAGAGACACGGGCACACGTCCTGTGACCCCAGGCCTCCCATGCTACCCTGAGCATCTGAAGTCCTAGAGATGAGGACTGCTGACAGGCGACATTGTGCGGTCCCCAGGGGGCGGCCGGGCTCACCTGGAAGGGCATCCTGGTCACCGCCTGGCCCGGGCAGAGGGAGACGTCTCCTCCAGACACTGGCGAGAAAGAGGCTCCAGCTCCTGGGGGCATTCTTGGTTGTCACAACCGAGGCAGGTGCCCTGGACAGTGAGTGGGAAGAGAGCGAGGTATGACCCACAGCCCCCCACACACAGGGAGGCCCCCCAGCAAGATGCCTGCCCCGAATGTCAGCGGTGCCGAGGCTCAGAGGGACCCAGGTGCCCCAGAACCGTGTCCCTGCCGTGGGCCAGTGGACCCACAGGGCGCCCGGCCCTGGGTCCCTCGCCAGCCCGGCTTGCCGCTCACTCGAGGGACGTGTGGGCCAGAAGGAGGCGTGAGCCCCGTAGGGGTCCTGGCTGGAACCCCTCACATCCAGTCACTCTGAGTCAGCAAGCGACCGGTCTCCCTCCCTCACGTGTGACCCAGAGATAACACCGTCTGCTCAGGGGGGCGTGAGAAACACCCGCCTCTTGCTCTCGCTGTGACCCTTTTGGGATTTTAGCCAGGCATGTGTGGTGTGTGAGGATAGAACTATATTTTAATACAAAGGAGTTATTTATAATCCTGTGTGTCTTATGTAATGCATCAAAAAAATTTTTTAATATTTATCTATTTTTTGGGAGACACAAAGTGCGAGCAGAGGGAGGGGTAAAGAGAGAGGGAGGCACAGAATCTGAAGCAGGCTCCGGGCTCTGAGCTGTCAGCACAGAGCCTGATGTGGGGCTCGAACCCACGAACCGTGAGATCATGACCTGAGTCAAAGGTAGAGGCTTAATGGACTGAGCTGCCCAGGCGCCCTGCTAATGTAACGCATTCAAAAGCATGATCTGCAAGGGCATCTATACTCGCTACCCCAGGGTCAAGGGCATCCATGGCATGAACTTACGGACTCTGGGATGTTGGCAGAAATGTGTGCCAAGGGATTATAAAAACCAATCCTGACCGAGGAACTGGGAAGTTCTCACAGACCACCCCCTGGTCACTGCTCACCCAAACCAAGGGTGTTCAGTTCCTCTGTTTCTAAGTCTCAGACCCCATGTGACGCCACATCTCAGCTTCTGATGCCCAGGTGGGCTCCCTTGTGGAGAGCAGGTGGACTCACCCAGAGGAACGAACCCAGATACAGTTTTTCAGTCCCACCGGAACTATCCAGAATGTCAGCATGTGCCGTTGCTCTGACCTGGGCACCCCCAGGCTTGCCCAGCTGAGCCCCCACGTCTAGTCCCGTCTCCCCACCAGGGAGTGGCAAACGCACCCCAACACGGGGCAGGCACCTGCTGGCTACTCAGTAAGGCTTGAGTGTCCATACGGCACCCACACATTCCAGAGCACTGGGCCAGAGTTGACCCGGATTCTCTGCCAACTCCAGCTCACCCTTCAGGACCCAGCCTGATGGATGTACTCCGAGTTGGGAACTTCCCGGGACCATTCCTGCTTGCTGAGACTCAACTGGCTAAAACTGAGTCCTTCACATAAGATGGAGGTCCTGCCTAAACCATCTCACCTGCAAGAGAATAACTCACAGAAATTCAGTACAAATTTGGGAGCAGGTACAGCCAGATGTGGGGGGAGGGGAAAGTGGAAGCCAGGTTGGAGAAAGCGCCAACGGGCTCCTCTGAGCTAGAAGGGGCCGCTCCGTGGCCGTCACACATCATCAAAGGCGAGCCCGACGAGAGGTGATTCACGAGCGCCCGCGGGCTCTTCTCCAAGGGGGAGCATGTAGCCCCACACGCATGGCCCCGACCCCCGCCTCCAGTGCCCCTCGAGGGCCACACTGCGGATAGCGGCCGGCGTCGCTGGAAGGCCCCGGCAGGCTGCTGCTTTCATCTCTGTCTGGCTGCTTTCCACCTTATCTTCCTCCCTGGTCCCAGTTTTCGAAATCTTAGGCATTTTCTGTTCCACATCGGCAGAAATCCCCAGTCTGGTCCCTGGGAATTATCGGCCCCTCACCCCATCTGCCGCGCGCAGGCCGGTCTCTGGTGGGACAGAGCTCAGCTCTCCTGCAGCTCAGACGATAACCAGATCTGCCTCTTCCGGCACTGAGATTAGGGACCCAGTTTGCTGGTGCTCCTTTACGCCCCCTTGGATGCGGGTTTCCTCCCGATTTGGAAGGTAACTAATTTGCTTGGAGCACCTCCAGGCCCTAATCCTTAGAGTCACTCTTGCATTTGACTAGCAAATCACGGAAGTTTGTCGGAAATCACGAGTCTCCTGAAAACAAGGCCAAGGCGGTGTAATGTAGTGATTAAAGGCTTCAGACGCTGGAGCTCGATTCCTGGGTTTGAATCGGCACTGCGTGCACCTAAGTAAGCAAAATACGTCTCCGTTGGACGCCCGGCCGGCTGTGTCTGCAGACCAGGCAGGGCCTGAGCTCGGGGCTCCGTCTACGGAGCAACGATTCTCTCCTCATTCACGACACGCTCCGCGGTCAGGTGAGTCTGTGGGTGACAAAATAAATGTGTGAAGGAAGTTCAAGATCTGCAGGCGCACTCACGGATGTGGGAGGGGATTCCTAATGAAACTTTCCCCTTAATCTTTAAAAGAGATTCAATGCTAATAAGACTGTTTAATTTTTTTTATTTTTTTTTTTTATTTTTGAGAGACAGAAAGAGACAGCGTGAGCAGGGGAGGGTCAGAGAGAGAGGGAGACACGGAATCTGAAGCAGCTCCAGGCTCTGAGCTGTCAACACAGAGCCCGACGCGGGGCTCGAACCCACGAACCGTGAGATCATGACCTGAGCCAAAGACAATGTTTAACCGATTGAGCCTCCCAGGCGCCCCTAATAAGACTGTTTAAAATACCACCTTTCCGAGCAGAGTCAGCCTCTGCCCTCCCCACTGCCCACTCCGTGCGTTGAGCAGCCGGGACCACGGACCACGGAACAACGCAAGAATGTCCACCTTCGCCCCTTAGTGCTTTGTCACGTTCTCATGGCCCTGCTCTTGGCTGTGGTCCAGGAGGAGACAAGTGCAGGGCGGAGGTCTCTGTGCACTCCAGGAAAACAGGATGCTGGTGTACAAGGTGGTGGCTGGCGTGTGTTTCCAAGTCTCTCTGCCCCTGCTGGGCCTCCTGTGGGGTCTCACACATTGGACACGCCCCGTGAATATTTGCTCACTGGCTGAAGCCAGAAAGGTGACAATGCCAGCTGATGGAGTTTTGGTTATTCCTTCTACACACTCAGCTTTCCCGTGACGGTATCAAAAGGGGAATCTTTGGGGGCCCCTGGGTGGCTCAGTCGGTTAAGCGTCCGACGTCAGCTCAGGTCACGATCTCACAGTTCATGAGTTCAAGCCCCATAACGGGCTCTGTGCTGACACTCGGAGCCCGGAGCCTGCTTCAGATTCTGTGTCTCCCTCTGTCTCTGCTCATGCTCCATCTGTCTGTCTCTCTCAAAAATAAACAAACATTAAAAAAAACTTTTAAAGGGATAAATCTTTGTTAGTTTCAAGAGGTTGCTGAACAGTCCCTGAAACCAGGGCCACATGCGAGCGGGTCTGGGCGGTGCTCATCTTTCATCTCCATGCACCCCGGGGTGTTCTCAGCGTGCCAACCCAGGGGCACAGGACGCGAGCCTCCTTATCTCAGAGTGCGACACCGACTTTCCCCACCATGACCTTAGAAATGATTAGGAAATATGTGTGGACGACTTGCCAGAGCCCCAACAACACATATAAGGGTGGTATTTAAATTAGCATGATTTCACCACCTGTCGGTACAGCGTCTGTCAGACACAGGTGGACCTGCCTGGGTTGCTTTGCTCTGCCAAAGACATTGGGTCATAAATTTCACAGGACAACTCGGAAGCATGGCCTACAGACGGCGTTCCTTCCACTGTGCTCAACTGGAAAGTGATGACTATTGTAAATGTACTTGCTGTTTGCATTCTAATTTCTCTGATGTCTTTCAAAATAGCGCTTCTGTGTGTGGGTGTGTGTGGGTGTGTGTGTGTGTGTGTGTGTCAGTCAATGTAAGGACATTCGTCAAATAATAATCCCTGTGTGGAAATCAGGACTCTTGTTTATGAAGCTCTAGGAAATGCGTTTTGCATTAGATACTACACGGCTAAAGCGTGAGAAGGCTGTCGAGTCAGCTCTGGCGGGCTCATGGTCTCCAGGAGGACTCCCCGCAAGGGTCACGTCAAAGCAGAAGGAAGCTCGGAAGGGAGCGAGAAGCGCGTGCACCATCCGTGTGTGTCCGTGCGTCAGCGGCACGTGTGTGCTGGGCTCTGGCCTGAAGGATCTCCCCTCAGTCGTCCCCCCTGTTTCCTACTCGGGGAATCTGCACCGTGTGCCCTACGGCGGCCCGGTATGGTGATCGCATAGCGAGAACGGTGGAGCCGTGACGAGCCAGCTGGAAAGGTCACGGGGACGGCGGTGTCACCCAGAAATCCGTCCTGGGCCGTGAGGAGCCTAGGGTTTAGAGAATATCTTACCTGAGTCAGGAAGAAGGAAGCGATATGTCCAGCTTGCCCTGACCAGCAGGGTCTAAGTTACTTATACCCAATCACTTATACCAGTGTGAGGCTAAGATGTCATTTTATTGTTTTTGTTATGAGGTTAATATTTAAACTCAAAAGTCCCAAATACAGGGCCAGCCTCCCCCCAGAAACCCTCAAAACTGGTATTTATTGTCGTAGGACACCCTTGTCTCTCCACCTTTGCTGCTTTCCTCCAACTCTGTCCATGTCCCCTCCAAAACACCAACTCCACACCTGTCGTGTGATGTCCCTTCCCCGCTGGCGGAACGAACGCCCGAGGGAGAGCGTGGAGGCCGGGGACCCAAGAGCGTGGCCGACCAGCCACTGGAGCGGCAGCCTGGTGCAGACCCCCGGGACCAGTCAGGATCCTCCCCCGAGGGTCTGGACGCGGAAACAGGAGGATAAAGCAACTAGCCCCAGGGCCTGCAGCCAGAAGATTCCACGAGATGCGCTTGGGGCATGGAGGTCACGGCAAGCTGAGGTGGGGAGGGCGCTGCCGGGCGTAAGAGGGAGAAGGGCCTTCTAGAAGCTGCAGCAGAGCCACAGGAGAACGGAGCAGGCACTTGCAGACTCAGAAATGCTAAGAAACAGGAAAACCAGGAAGCCTCCTACTCCACAACGTCCTTGGGCTCATGAGGACCCCCGCCATGTTTACTCCCGGTGATGTAATGGAAAAAAGAAGCCGGGCTTTGGCCCCACAGAGAAGAGTGTGGTCTGCAGCTTCCGTACTGGCCTGAGACCCTCCTTGCCAAGGCTGAGGACTCTTCCCAAGGGGGGTGTGTTTGTTCAATGTGAATAACCATCTCTGTTGAGAGCAAGACCCGATAGAAGGTATTTCCCGAAAGGGTCTGGAGTGCGGCCTGTTCCGGGTGTAGCCGCCTCTGAAGTCTGTATGTTTGAACGAGCGTGATGCTTGGAAAAGGCTATGACCCAGCCCCAGCGCCCAAATGCCGTCTCGTGTTTGCCTTCCAGTCACGAGGACTAATGAACAGGGATGTGACCCAATCCTGAAGCATCACAAGCAGAACATTCACGGGGTTTTTTCATCAAGACAAGAGGAAGGAACACCCTAGCGGGTGCAGGGGTGTTAGCCCACCCCCAGCATCACGCAGGGTTGCATTAAGACCCTCTCCTCCCACCCAGATCACGGGGCTCGTAAACCCCGCGTCATCCCGCATGTACCCCTCCCCATGGGCCACGGGCGAGAGACCCACCAAGGCTTCCATGATTTATTACAGTCATTTGACCTTTTAAAAGATCTGTATTTTTAAATGTTTTCAGAACGCTTGTATTATTTGGCTCCTTCTCTGTTTTGACTCTTGTTGATAAATAATCTTCAACTACGTGATAACAGTTGCAAATTGCTCTCTCCGGCGTGCTCATAATCTCTGTTCCGTAAATGTTCATTTTTTCTTCCTTTTTCATTCAAGCTCATCCAGTCCTTTATGTTTTTTTAATTTTTTAACTTGAGAGAGAGAGAGACAGTGAGCAGAGGAGGGGCAGAGAGAGAGGCAGACATAGAATGCGAAGCAGGCTCCAGGCTCTGGGCTGTCAGCACAGAGCCCTGGAGCGGGGCTCGAACCCACGAACCGTGAGATCGTGACCTGACCTGAAGTCGGACACTTAACTGACTGAGCCCCCCAGGCGCACTGCATCCTTTAAAACAGTGGTCTGTCAAATGCTTTTTCTGCATCTATTGACAGTATCATATGGTTCTCATCCTTTCTTCAATTAATGAAAATACAGCATACTTTCTTAATAAAAACCACAAGAAAGTCAGGATAGAAAAAACATACCTTAATATCATAAAAGCCATTTATGAAAGACCCAATGCTAATATCATCCTCAATGGGGAAAAACTGAAAGCTTTTCCCCTGAGATCAGGAAGAGGACAGGGATTACCACCGCCACCTCTGTTGTTCAACATAGCCTCAGAGATCTTAGCCACAGCAACCAGACAACAAATGAAATAAAAGGTATGCAAACTGGCGAAGAAGTCAAACCTTCACTTTCCACAGATGACATGATACTCTACATGGAAAACTTGAAAGTCTCCACCAAAACACTGCTAGAATTGATACATGAATTCAGCAAAGTGGCAGGATACAAAATCAATGTACAGAAATCAGCTGCATTTCTATACACCAACAATGAAGCAACAGAAACATATATTAAGCAACTGATCCTGTTTACAACCACACCGAGCCCCATAACATACCTAGGAATAAACCCAACCAAACAGATAAAACATCTGAACACTGAACATTATAGAAAGCTTATGAAAGAAAATGAAGAAGACACAAAGAAATGAAAAAATATTCCATGGTCATGGATTGGAAGAACAAATGTTAAAATGTAGATACTACCCAAAGCAATCTACGCATTCAATGCAATCCCAATCGAAATAGCGCCAGCATTCTCCACAGAGCTAGAACAAACAATCCTAAAACGTGTATGGAACCACAAAAGACCCCAAATAGCCAAAGTAATGTTGAAAAAGAAAACCAAAGCTGGCGGCATCACAATCCCAGACTTCAGCCTCTACTACAAAGCTGTCATCATTAAGACGGGATGGTATTGGCACAAAAACAGACACATAGACCAAGGAACAGAATGGAGAACTCAGATATGGATGCACAAGTATATGGTCAACTAATCTTTGACAAAGAGTATCCAATGGAAAATAGAGTCTCTTCAGCAGGTGGTGCTGGGAGAGCTGGACAGCAACGTGCAGAATGAATCTGGACCACTTTCTTACACCATCCACAAAAATAAATTCAAACTGCATGAAAGACCTAAATGTGAGACAGGAAATCATCAAAATCCTAGAGGAGAGAACAGGCAACAGCCTGTTAGACCTCGGCCACAGCAACTGCTTACTTTACATGCATGTCTCCAAAGGCAAGAGAAATAAAAGTAAAAATGAATTATTGGGACCTCAGCAAGATAAAAAGCTTCTGCATGGCAAAGGAAACAATCAACAAAACTAAAAGTCAACCGATGGAATGGGAGAAGATATTTGCAAGTGACATATCAGATGAGAGATTAGTATCCAAAATCTATAAAGAACTTCCCAAACTCAACACCTGAAAATCAAATCATCCAGTGAAGAAATGGGCAGAAGACATGAAAAGATACTTTTCTAAAGAAGACATCCAGATGGCAAACAGATGCATGAAAAGATGCTCAAAGTCACTCATCATCAAGGTGATACAAATCAAAACCACACTGAGACACCACCTCACACCAGTCAGAGTGGCTAAAATGAACAATTCAGGAAACAACAGATGTTGGCGAGGATGTGGAGAAAGAGAAACGTCGTTGTACTGTTGGTGGGAATGCGAACTGGTGCCGCCGCTCTGGAAAACAGTGTTAATTTTTTAACTCAAAAAATTAAAAATATGGGGCACCTGGGTGGCTTAGTCGGTTAAGCATCTGGCTTTGGCTCAGGTCATGATCTCACAGTTCGTGGGTTTGAGCCCTGCGTCAAGCTCTGTGCTGACAGTTCAGAGCCTGGAGCCTGTTTCAGATTCTGTGTCTCCCTCTCTCTGACCCTCTCCTGTTCATGCTATCTCTCTCTGTCTCTCAAAAATAAATTTAAAAAAACAGGAAAAAAAATTCTTTTTTAATTAAAAATAGAATTACCCTGTGACCGAGCAATTGCACTACTAGGAATTTATCCAAAGATACAGGAGTGCTTATTCAGAGGGGCACATGCACCCCAATGTTTATAGCAATGTTTTTAACAATAGCCAAATTATGGAAAGAGGCCAAATGTCCACCAACTGACAAATGGATACAGAGGATGTGGTACATGTATACACAATGGAATCCTACTCAATGCTGAAAAAAATTAAATCTTGCCATTTGCAACAACGTGGGTGAAATTGGAGGGTATTACGCTAAGCGAAATAAGTCAGAGAAAGACAATATATGATTTCACTCATATGCGGAATTCGAGAAACTTGACATAGGGGAAGGGAAGGGAAAATAAGATAAAAAAGAGAGAGAAACTAACCATAAAAGACTCTTAAATACAGAGAGTAAACTGAGGGTTGATGAAGTGGAGGGTTGTGGGGGTGGGGAAAATGGGTGATGGGCAATGAGGAGGGCACTTGTTGGGATGAGCACTGAGTGTTGTATGTAAGTGATGAATCACTGGAATCTACTCCTGAACTAAGACTACACTGTATCTTAGCTAACTTGAGAATAAATTTTTAAAAAGAAGAAAAAAATAAAAATAATAAAACAGTGGTCCGCACGCTGCCATAGGCATTTCCATAAGTGATTTCCAAGGTACATGGGGTACAAATAGTTTTAAGTCTCCAAACACCCTTTTTTGTGGGTGCTCTTTCCCAAAACTTGCTCCTGCCAATGCCCTTTTCCTTCCCCACTCTGTTTCACAACCAACCATCTTATACTTTCCAGAAGAAGGTTTCTCCTCTCTCCCTTTCTGAACCCCAGGTGAGTGCATTTTCCCAGGGCATAAAGCCTTCCTCCCCCCACATTAAGGCAAGAGAAGAAAGAAAACAGCAGCTTCCACAATTGTATCATGTCCCCCGTCTGGTACATCTTACTTCACCTAAGAACACGGCATAAGCTTACAGACAGGGTATCTGGGGTGGTGGCGAGACTTCTGAATTTCGACGTCCTGTAGAGCCGAATGTGATAAGAACAACTTTGGCATAAATGGCATAAGGTCTTCCATCCCCTAAATTTTAGTCTGAATTTTGCTCGCCCATGGGAGCCTACCAAGAGGACCCAACAAAAACGGAGAAAGAAATACTGAAGTCAGTCGATGGGGGCTGAGAATGCTCCTTCTCCCCATGACAAGAGCCACATCCTGCCGAAAACCACGTTGCCAATAAGAACCTGCTGGCAAACACGCCCTCCGCCTTCTACTCAGTTTCGGGAACTAGGGGTGCAGAGAATGACTTCTTTCACCCGCATCTCAGCTTTTGTCTGCTAATCCAAGGTTTTGATGAAAATATTCTTTAAATGTACGACAAAATAATCCCACTTTATGAAAAATGTACTGCAGTGGTAAAGGTGTATTGAAATTAACAGCATTTCTCCATTCCTGAAATCTTCTGGTATTTTTTAAGTATTTTTATTAATTTTGAGAGACAAGGAATGCACAAAAGAGGGGAGGGGCAGGGAGAGAGAGAGAGAGAGAGAACCCCAAGCAGGCTCCACACTGTCAGCGTGCAGCCTGGCACGGGCCTCAAACTCACAAACTGTGAGGTCATGTCCTAAGCCAAAATCAAAAGACAGATGTTTATCTGATTGAGCCACCCAGGAGCCCCACTAAAATCTTCTGGTATTTTGAGTTTTAAAAAAATGAGTGCCCCGAGGCAAAAGGGTAATGACAGACCTCTAGGTAAATTTTGTGCTTAGAACCTTAAGTCTAAAGAATCAGATGGTATCATGATAATGAAACTCCTTCAAATTCCAAGCACTGATTTATTTGAACAAGATATTTTAGTGCTTAAAACTATAAAAATAAAAATCAGGGGGTCCCTGGGTGGCTCAGTCAGCTAAGTGTCTGGCTTCACCTTGGGTCATGAGCTCATCGCTCGTGAGTTCGAGCCCCACATCAGGGGCTCTGACAGTACAGAGCCCACTTCGGCTCCTGTCTCCCTCTCTCTCTGCCCCTCCCCAGTTCCTGCTTTCTTTCTGTCTCAAAAATAAATAAAAACATCAAAAAAAATTTCTTAAATCAGGACTTGAAATGACAGTGAGCCCTGTCTCATTCTTTTTATAAAGAAGATTCATCTTTGGTCCCATTAATTGATGCAAAGCTCCATCCACGTTGACAGATACATTTCCAATAAAAACCTTACTTTCTTATGTTTATTAATGATGCATACACTTTTATAATATATTTGTTGTTTTGATCAATATCTTCAGTTAATAATTGTAATGACTCGATTCAGAAGAAAAATGTAAAGCACTCTGGTCATTAAAAATGAGTAAGGATGCTCATTAGAAATGAGGAGAGTTTTATCTCAGTGTGGTTTTCATTTGTATTTCCCTGATGATGAGTGATGCTGAGCATCGTTTCATGTGCCTGTAGGCCATCTGGATGTCCTCTTTGGAGAAGTGTCTATTCAGATCTTCTGCCCATTTCTTCACTGGATTATTCATTTTTCGTGTATGGAGTTTAGTGAGCTCCTTGTATATTTTGGATACTAGCCCTTTATCTGATATGCCATTTGCCACTATCTTTTCCTATTCTGTTGGTTGCCTGTTCGTTTTTTTTTTTTATTGTTTCCTTTGCAGTGCAGAAGCGTTTTTTTAAATAAATAGTTTATTATCAAATTAGTTCCCATACAACACCCAGTGCTCTTCCCCACAAGTGCCCTCCTCCATCACCACATTTTCCCCCCCTCCCCTTCAACCCTCAGTTCATTTTCAGTATTCAATAGTCTCTCATGTTTTGCGTTCCTCTCTCTCCCCAACTCTCTTTTCCTCTTCCCCTCCCCTTGGTTCTCCATTAGGTTTCTCCTGTTCTCCTGTTAGACCTATGAATGCAAACATATGGTATCTATCCTTTTCTGCCTGACTTATTTCGCTTAGCATGACCCCCTCGAGGTCCATCTACTTTCCTACAAACGGCCATATTTCATTCTTTCTCATTGCCATGTAATACTCCATTGTGTATATATATATATATATATATATATATATATATATATATACCACATCTTCTTGATCCATTCATCAGGTGATGGACATTTAGGCTATTTAGGCTCTTTCCATGTTTTGGCTATTGTTGACATTGTCGCTATGAACATTGGGGGTACATGTGCTCCTATGCATCAGCACTTCTGTATCCCTTGGGTAGATCCCCAGCAGTGCTATTGCTGGGTCATAAGGGAGTTCTATGGATAGTTTTTTGAGGAACCTCCACACTATTTTCCAGAGCGGCTGCACCAGTTTACATTCCCAACAGTGTAGGAGGGTGCCCGTCTCTCCACACCCTCACCAGCATCTATAGTCTCTGGATTTGTTCATTTTAGTCACTCTGACTGGCATGAGGTGGTATCTCAGTGTGGTTTTGATTTGTGTTTCCCTGATGATGAGTGATGTTGGGCATCATTTCATGTGCCTGTAGGCCATCTGGATGTCCTCTTTGGAGAAGTGTCTGTTCATGTCTTCTGCCCATTTCTTCACTGGGTTATTTGTTTTTTGAGTGTGGAGTTTGGTGAGTTCCTTGTAGATTTTGGATACCAGCCCTTTATATGATATGTCATTTACAACTATCTTTTCCCATTCCATTGGTTGCCTATTAGTTTTCTTGATTTTCCTTTGCAGTGCAGAAGTTTTTATCTTGATGAGGTCCCAAGAGTTCAGTTTTGCTTTCACGTCCCTTGCCTTTGGGGATGTGTCAAGTAGGAAATTGCTGTGGTTGAGGTCAAGGAGGTTGTTTCCTACTTTCTCCTTGAGGGTTTTGATGGTTTCCTGTCTCACATTCAGGTCCTTCATCTATTTTGAGTTTATTTTTGTGTATGGTGTAAGAAAGTGGTCTAGTTTCATTCTTCTGCATGTTGCTGTCCAGTTCTCCCAGCACCACCTGCTAAAGAGGCAGTCTTTTTTCCATCGGATACTCTTTCCTGCTTTGTCAAGAATTAATTGGCCGTACATTTGTTGGCCCAGTTCTGGATTCTCTATTCCATTCCATTGGTCTATGTGTCTGTTTTTGTGCCAATACCATACTGTCTTGAGAGGTGTCCACTCTCACCACTGTTGTTTAACGTAGTGCTGGAAGTCCTAGCATCAGCAATCAGACAACAAAAGGAAATAAAAGGCATCAGAATTGGCAAAGAAGAAGTCAAACTTTCACTTTTCCCAGATGACATGATACTCTACATGGAAAACCCAGCAGACTCCACAAGAAGCCTTCTAGAACTGATCAATGAATTCAGTAAAGTTGCAGGGTACAAAATCAATGTACAGAAATCAGTTGCATTCCTATACACCAATAATGAAGCAGTGGAAATAGAAATCAAGAAACTGATCCCATTTATGATTGCATGAAAAGCCATAAAATACCTAGGAGTAATCCTAACTAAGGATGTAAAAGACCTATATGATGAAAACTATAGAAAACTTATGAAAGAGATTGAAGAAGACACCAAGAAATGGAAAAACATTCCCTGTTCATAAATTGGAAGAATAAACATTGTGAAAATGTCATTACTACCCAAACCAATCTACACATTCAATGCAATCCCCATCAAAATTGCACCAACCTTCTTCTCAAAGCTAGAAGAAACTAACCTCAAATTTGTATGGAACCACAAAAGACTCCAAGTAGCCAAAGTAATATTAAAGAAGAAAACCAAAGTGGGAAGCATCACAATCCCAGACTTTAGCCTCTACTACAAAGCTGTCATCATCAAGAAGCTTTTTATCTTGATGAGGTCCCAGTAGTTCTTTTTTGTTCTTGATTCCCTTGCCTCTGGGGATGTGTTGAGGAAGAAATTGCTGCAGTTGAGGTCAAGGAGGCTTTTTCCTGCTTTCTGCTCTAGGGTTTTGATGGTTTTCTGTCTCACATTCAGATCCTTTATCCATTTTGAGTTTATTTTTGTGAATGCAAACTGGTACAGCCACGTTGAAAAACAGTGTGGAGGCTCCTCAGAAAACTATTGATAGAATTCCCCTATGACCCAGCAATAGCACTGCTAGGGATCTACCCAAGGGATACAGAAGTCTTGATGCATAGGAGCACATGTACCCCAATGTTCATAGCAGCACTGTCAACAATAGCCAAATCATGGAAAGAGCTTAAATGTCCATCACCTGATGAGTGGATCAAGAAGATGTGGTATATACACAATGGAGTACTACATGGCAATGAGAAAGAATGAAATCTGGCCGTTTGTAGGAAAGTGGATGGACCTCGAGGGTGTCATGCTAAGTGAAATAAGTCAGCAGAGAAGGACAGAAACCATATGTTTGCACTCATAGGTCTAACAGGAGAAACCTAACAGCGGACCATAGGGAGAGGAAAGGGGAAAGAGAGCAGGAGAGAGTGAGGGACACAGATCATGAAAGACTGTTGAATACTGAAAATGAACCATGGACTGAAGGGGGACGGGGAGAGAGGGAAGGGGGTGATGGTCATGGTGGGGGGCACTTGTGGGGAGAAGCACTGGGTATATTATGGAAACCAATTTGAAAATAAACTATTAAAAAAAAAAAGAAATGAGTAGAGTTTTAAAAGATTTTATATATATGGGTGTTTTAAGTTTATTTATTTATTTTGAGAGAGAGAGAGAGAGAGAGTGAACAAGCGAGCAGAGGAGAGGCAGGGAGAGAGAAAGAGAGAGAGCCCCAAGCAGGCTCTTGACCATCAGTGTGTCCAGGACTCAATCCCATGAACTGTGAGATCGCGACCTGAGCCGAAATCAAGAGTCGAACACTTACCTGACTGAGCTGCCCAGATGCCCCAAGATTTTATATAGTTTTTGAGAAGCATTATATAGGTTGAACAGTAAAATATATTAGATGAAGATAAAATTTGTGGGAAACTATAAATAAAGAGAACAGTAGAAAATATTCTATCATAAAAGAACTTGTTCGTATCCCTTTTAAATAGAGGATGGCAGATATTGAAGTGCTAGGGTACTTAGATTCCACTGGGTCTTTTTGTTAAACGATGTACCACTTTTATTTTAAAAAGTCAATATTCATTGTATACCAGAAATCACAATTTTCCCAACAATCAAGACTTTTAAATAGAATCTTCAGTTACCATCTTAAAAATAGTTGGTAGTGAAGTCCTTCAAGCTTCTTATACAGTTGGCAAAAAACTGCTAAGGCTGCTGCTTTAAAATATTATACGGATCAAATTTAAAATTGAGTATCTGAGAGGTCAAAGCCATGTCCTACTATGATTTCAGCAGAGAATGTGTGAACTTACAGCTCGGCTGTTATAGCCAGAGAGCATTTCTTGTTTTTTAGATTCCCAGGAGGGCCCCTGGGTGGCTCAGTCGGTCAAGAGTCTGACTCTTGATCTCAGCTCCGGTCTTGATCTCAGGATCAAGGGTCATGAGATCATGGGTCATGAGTTCAAACCCCGGGTAGGGCTGGACCCTGGGCATGAAGCCTACTAGAAAGAGGGAAGGAAGCACTGCCTCCCCACAGCCGTCACCAGGAACTGCCGCGCGTGACCGCCTCTTCGTGGGCCTCTATTCTGAGGGTGGGGCGGACCTCAGCATCAGGAAAACGGGCTTTCTCCTCCCCTGAAGGATGCGGAATCTTAAATTCACTGAGTAAGATTTTCCTTTTTATTAGTATTTTCCTGCTACTTAATTCACAAGGAAAAAGAAGTTTGGGGCCGAATGGGCCACGTCACATAGGCAAAGGCTACATTCAGGGAGAGAACAAACATACACATACAAATGACTTGGGAGTTAATTTGAAACGCAACAATCTCTGAGGCACAAAGAGAAATTGCCCTGGAAAGCCTATTAATGAAATACAAAGTGAGAAAAGATTTAGCTTTGGTCGCTGGGCTGGAGAAGCTTCTGCCGGGGCGGTTTTGCAGACAGTCCCACGCCCGTCGGCAGTTCAATAGAAGGCTGTAAATCACTTTGCTGAGAAGGGAATGGATGCTCAGTGCTTAATAATTGTGAGGTATTTTTCTGCAGTGGATGCTCACATCTTAAGGGACAGAAAGACGTTCTAAAACTTCATCATTAGAGAACAATGGTTCAGAGCAGAGACCAGAGGTCGGAGCAACAGCGCTTCACATTGACAAATTTGAACATTCTGCACCTGGCAGCAATCTAAGCACTTGTTGGGTGTCAATGAAAATGAAAATTTCCTTTTGCCTGTTTCCAGTCTGGGTGCACAGAGTCATGTAACACGACCGTGTGATGCTTCATGCTGAAACAAAACAAAGGGACATGGAGGGACAGCCACTGGCTGCGAGGTGCTGCCAGGGAGGCCCCTGTTGCAAGACAAGAGACAGAAAGCTAAGACATACGTGGAAAAGTCACTCTTCAACTGGCGCCAGCAGATTAAAACTGTCGGAAGCTGAAGACAAATATTACCCAAAGGATATCAGTATGAGGTCTACCTGGAGTCCAAGGGTCATTCAAGATAAAGTCCGGCTCCAAGATAAGAGCTCATTAAAAAGAATAAATATTGATGGATAGATAGATCAATAGATGTGGGGTAAGCCAGGCATAGCAACATGTTGATGGTTGAATCTAGGGGTTGGGCATACAGGTGTTCATGGTAGAATTCATTCAACGTTTCAGTACATTTGAACATTTGCATAATAATATGTTCTAAGAACATATTAAAATAACACAATAGAAAAATATATTCTTCTCAAGGTTACAAATAAAGCTCAGGTTAGCATAAATCCTACGTTATAGCATCATTAAGAATAATTATGAAATTTGTCCAATTTGCATTGGTGTTTACTCAAATCCTGTTCCATATAGCTAGCGTCTTTTAAAACTTTTTGATGATGTACAATGCTGTGTTCGTTTCAGCACTAATACAATGCTGTATTAATGACTGAACAAGCCTATACCCCGCCCATCTGCGTTCAGCTCTGTTTTTTGTCATAAGACAGAGTTCACCGAGAAGGCTCACTCATTTCCCTTCCAGGTACAGACATACATGGACAGTGCAGGGACACTGAGGTGATGAAACTACCCAGCATCGGTGCATAGGGTAGAAATATATTCTAATTTCGTAGAAAGCGCCTATAACACAAAGACCACGAAGTTTTCGATATTGTGCTGAAATAAATGTTACAAGCCCTCCTTCTTAAATATTTAATCAGTCACTGAAGTCTGACAAGACCGGTAATAACTGCTCGATGACTTCAATGATGTGGACTGGCACCATTCACGTCGAACGGCATCTCTCCAAAAGTCCCCAAAACACAGTAACGCTCTAGGCTTCCTCTTCCAAACGGAGATCGGAAATGTAGGGTTGTGCACACGCTAGGGTCTCCAGAAGATGACACGTTAGGAACTGAACAGAAACTTTCTAGCGTCAGGGTGAGATGGAGGCTCTAGGACTGTTAGGACCAAAACTAGTTTTTAGAAGAAACTTCCCTCAAATTTCATTTCAAACTCTCTTAACTGCAAACAAACGATTTCCAAAGAAATTGGGGCACAGAAATCTCAAGGTCTTCCAGACCAGAGGTGTAATTTCTAAGAATCAAAAGTTAAATGAGGACAGAGTTACAATAACTTGATCGTGCAGAAGGAAATTAGGCAATTTCCACACCTCCCTCCCTGCCGTGCACACTTAGTAGGGAGGGACCTTCCACGCACAGAGCTTCTTTCTAAGGTGGCTGGGAGCATTTTGATCCTTCCCTCCCACTACACATATTTATTCAGTTGCTTCCAGGGAGGCAAAAATGGCTTTTGGCTAGCACTTCCCTTGTGGAATGTGACGTTGGCCAAGCAAGGTGCTGAGTTTGGAAGGGCCACTGGAGCAGTGCCTTCTGGGCTAGTACCAAGTGAGTTCATTATTTCTAGCAAAAGTGTACTTCATACTATCCAAAAATAAGTCCCCCTCCCCCCACTTAAGGTGGCTGGGCTGCAGTCAGAGGAGAGCACGCCTCAACGGAGCAGATCCACGGTGTACGGACGACTGATCAACTCCGGAGTGTGGGCTAGAAGCAGCGGAAACTTATTAATAAAAAGATTAACGACTTTAAGACAAACAGGAGGGCATACAAATATTGTCCTCCAGTTAGTAAAGTTGGTTTTCCCGGGATGTGGCATGAAAGTTCTGAAATCCGTCTGTGTGTGTTCCAAGACTGAAAAACTAAGTCAATATTTTTAGGGAAGCGACAGCCAAGACTCTCATTATCAGAGTAATAAGTTACAAAAGCAGAAAGGGGAACGCTAGAATGAACCCCAGCATGTTGAATCGGAATCAAAAGCATGAGCTAATGAACACACACACATACATGGATAGATATTGAAACAGGTAAAGATGCATATATGTGCATTTGCATACAAAGCCTATTTTTTATCTGTCCATGAAGGAGTCCTAGAAACCATGGATGACACTGAAGTAGTAATGAGCACAGTCAGCACACAACTTGGCTCCTAAATATCAGCTTCCAGTGATAACCAGAGCTCTTTAGAGAAATAGCTGTTTTGAAGTTGGGGCAAAGAAAATGTAAGATGAGTCCGGAACATCGTGTGGTTCCAGAAAGGAAGGAGTGGCCCCCAACCGGTGAGATTTGTCAAAGGAAAAGAATAAGCCAATTTTAAAAGGTTCCCAAATGTCGAAACTGGCAGTTTGAACAATAACCTAAATCTCATTATTTCAACAACTACATTAAATAGAAATGGCCTAAAATAGCACTTGTTAAAAGAAATTTTATGGAATTTTATTTAAAAATAATTATATGCTATCTTTAAGACATTTACCTCAAACATAATCATACAGGTAAGTTAAAAGTAAGTAGAAAGTGTCATAGTATGCCAGCTAAATACTAATTGAAAAACCTAAAGTGGCCACAGCAAGAGCAAAACAAGTAGATTTCAGAGCAAGGAATATTACCAAGAATACGGAGAGATGCTTCGTTTTTTAAAAGTCAATTAATCAAAAATAAATAGTAATCCTAAATGTGTAGGCATCTAGCAACAAAATATTAAGATAATGAAGCAAAAACTGAAAAAAAATGGGCAAACCCACCGGGGATGATCATGAGGTCACGGTCCTCTCGCAGAGCTTGATCGAACAAGTGGAGAGAAAATCTGCGAGGAAATCAAAGACCCACAACCACCACCTGCCAATCCCACCTCGGTCACATGACAGAGTCCAGCTTCGACAAGCAAAATGCATATTTTTGTTCACGTGTACATAGACACACATCAGAATAAACCATATTCTGGGCCACGAAACAAACCTAAACAAAGCTAAAAAAATTAGATCAGGAAAAGTCATTTCCCTGCCACACATAACTATAAATCGATAACAGAAAGATCCTTTGAAAATGTTCCAATGTTAGGAAAATTAGGATCACACTTTGAATTCTTATTTTTTAAGTGTTTATTTATTTGTTTTGACTGACAGAGACAGAGACAGTTCGCACGGGAGTGTAAGTGGGGGAGGGGCGGAGAGAGAGGGAGAGAGAGAATCCCAAGCAGACCCCATGCCCCCAGCACAGAACCCGGAACCCGCTGAAGGCCTGGAACCTGCTCGGGATTCTCTCTCTCCCTCTGTCTCTGCCCCTCCCCAACTCGTGTGCGTGTGTGCCCATGCACACACACACAGACTCTCTCTCACTCTCTCTCACTCTCTCTCTCTCTCAACATAAATAAAGAAACAAACCTTTAAAAAATAAAATAAAATTGGCAATAATTGGAAACAACCCAGATATTCCTCATAGGGTCCGCGGCTGCACAAACTATGTTACATCTGTGCACGGAAGCTACTCCACATCACACAGAAAGAATTCTCGGAGGAGGGGCCCCGACGGTGGAGCAGCATGGACGTTCTGTTTCTTCCATCCCTGAAATGCAGCTGGATCCGCTCTGACCCATTATGCACACCTAGAGAAGTGATCTGAGGATTAGCAACCATCTGCATAGCTCCAGCCACAGAACTTGGCAGGTGCGGCACGGAGAGGTGAACCGGGGCAGAGAGAGGCTGTGGAGGGTAGGCACTTGTTTTTGCTGGTGAGGAGAGGAGAGAGCCGGGGCCGGGGGAGTATAGGAAAAGCACTCCCCCTGAAAGCAGCTGGAAAGAAAGAGAAACAGTGGAAACACCCTCAAGGTACTGAGTAAGAGGGGGAGGAAGGGGGAAGGAGAGAGTTTCAGTACCATTAGGACTCTTTAAGCAGGGAGCACAGAGTCGGAAACTCCGCAGCTCCATACCTGGCGGAGCTCTGGTGGGAAGGCTGAATCCCCAGGGGCAGACAGCGAGATCCAAGGGGTCCTTGAGTCACCCAGGGAGAGGCAGTTCTGCTGCCGGGAGGACATTTGGTAGAGGCCGTGTGGCCTCCTCATGAGAAGAAGCCCCAGCGGACCCCAAAGAACAGCAACGTTTGCTGGTGTTGGAACAAGGATGCTACGGTGCCGTGAGCCTGGTGCCACACGTGTGTTGTGAGTCACCGTAGTCCCTGAACCGCTGCCGCCACACAACTGCATGAACTGTTTCAGGCACCTGGCCGCAGTCTTTGGGCGTCTGCAGCAGCGTGCTCGCACAAGCATTCCGGGGGGCGGACCCGCACCTGGCCACTGCTTGGCAAGACCCTCCCTCAGAGGGTCTGAGTGGGTGCAAGCCCCAGGGCCCTCAGAAGTGAGGGGTTTGGGAACACAGCCCCATCAGAGATAAAATTCATTCTATGAGGCCAGCATTACCTTGATTCCAAAACCAGACCAAAGACTCCACTAAAGAGGAGAACTATAGACCAATTTCCCTGATGAACACGGATGCAAAAATCCTCAACAAGATTCTAATCAACTGGATCCAACAATACATTAAAAGAATTATTTACCACGATCAAGTGGGGTTTATTCCCAGGATGCAGGGCTGGTTCAACATTTGCAAATCCATCAGTCAGTCAATCACGTTAATGAAAGGGAGGACAGGAACCACACGATCCTCTCAATAGATGCAGGGAAAGCATTTGACAAATACGACATCCTTTCTTGATAAAATCCCTCAAGAAAGTAGGGAGAGAAGGATCAGACCTTCAAGGTCATAACAGCCATATACAAAAGACCCAGCGTTAATATCATCCCCAAGGGGGAAAACCTGAGAGCTTTCCTCTAAGGTCAGGAACACGACAGAGACGTCCACTCTCGCCACTGTTATTCAGCATCATGTTGGAAGTCCTAACCTCGGCAGTCAGACAACACAAAGGAATAAAAGGCATTCAAATCGGCAAGGAGGAAGTCAAACTTTCACTCTTCGCAGATGACATTATACTCTATATGGGAAACCCAAAGAAGTCCACTGAAAACCCCTAGAACTGATCCATGAATTCACCAAAGTTTCAGGATGTAAAATCGGTGCACATAAATTGGTTGCATTTCTATACACCAACAATGAAGCAACAGGAAGAGAAATCAAGGAACTGATCCCATTTACAATTGCACCAAACCCCATAAATACCTTGGAATAAATCTAACCAAAATCGTGGAAAATCTATACACTGAAAACTATAGAAAGCTTATGAAAGACTTTGAAAAAGAGACAAATAAATGAAAAAATATTTCATGGTCAGTGATTGGAAGAACAAATATTGTTAAATGTCGATACTATCCAATGCAATCTATGCATTCAATGGAATCCCTATCAAAATAACACCAGAATTTCTCACAGAGCTAGAGCAAAGAGTAAATCTGTACAGATCCAGAAAAGATTTCGAATAGCCAAAGCAATCCTGAAAAAGAAAACCAAAGCTGGGGGCATCACACTTCTGGACATCAAGCTGTATTACAAAGCTGTGATCGTCAAGACAGTACGGTGCTGGCACAGAAACAGACACTCATGTCAATGGAACAGAATAGAGAACCCAGGAACGGACACACAAACATATGGCCCCCTCATTTTTAACAAAGCAGGAAAGAGTATCCTATGGTATAAAGACAGTCTCTTTAGCAAATGGTGCTGGGAAAACTGGACAGCAACATGCAAAACAATGGGCCTGGGTCACTCTCTTACACCACACACAAAAATAAACTCAAAACGGATGGAAGACCTAACTGTAAGACAGGAAGCCACCAAAATCCAGGAGGAGAAAGCAGGCAAAAACGTCTTTGACCTTGGCCGCAGCAACTTCTTACTCAACACATCTCTGGAGGCAAGGGAAACAAGAGCAAAAATGAACTATTGGGACCTCATCAAATGAAAAAGCTTCTGCACAGTGAGGGAAACAATCAGCAGAACTAAAAGGCAACTGATAGAATAAGAGAAGATATTTGCAAATGACATATCAGAAAAAGGGTTTGGCATATCTATAAAGAAGTTATCAAACTCAACAGCAAAAAGCAAATAAACCAATGGAGAAATGGGCATAAGACATGAATTGACACTTTTCCAAAGAAGCATCCAGATGGCTAAAAGACACGTGAAAAAAAATGCTCAACATCACTCATCAGGGAAATACAAATCAAAACTACAATGAGATACCATCTAACACCTGGCAGAATGGCTAAAATTAACAACACAGGTAACAACAGATGTTGGCAAGGATGCAGAGAAAAAGGGAACTCTTTTGCACGGCTGCTGGGAATGCAAACTGGTGCAGCCACCCTGGAAAACAGTATGGAGGGTCCTCAGATGCCGGAGTCCAGCTCCAGCAGGTCAAGTTCCCCTGAAGGGTGGACGGTGTTGGTCAGAGAGAGTGAGAGAGCCTCAAGTTTCGTTCTGATCACCAGGCGGGCACCCCTGCCCTTCTGGCAGGCATCTCTGCCCTTCTTGCAGGCGTCTCTGGCAGGCGTCTCTGCCCTGTCTGGTTCTCAAGCTTTATTTATGGCAAAAGGTACAAGGACCAGAAAGAGCAGTAAATGATTTCTCGTAGATCAGTTTTTACAACTTTCCAGGACATGGGTTCTGCAAAAGTTACAATTCTAGTAGTAATGATTGTCATAAAAAAAAACCTTAGCTACAGGCACTCATGTTGTCATAGGTATTTTTTTTTTTTACAAAACCTCGGATCTAGCCTTAAGGAAGCAACCTTTAACCAAGAGGCAAACAGCATTGTTTAGTAAAGGTCAGTTTTTTATGAGTGAGGGTCATTAGGCTGTTTATAACTCTAAGAGAAAGTTCCCAGAAAAACAGGTTCTCAGGAGACAAGATGCCTGCTCTCACAGTCCCAAAGATGATTGATACATTTTACTGCAGTAGAGACTTTTCCAAAGGCGTCCAGGCCCAGAAGGTAGTCAGTTATCAGTTAATTGCTTAGGGGAGAATTATATGTTGCATTAGGGTGTATCTAGTTTACTCATCTTTTCCCTGACCAGGTGCAATCACGCCTCAGGGACAGGGCAGGGGGACAGGCCACTCCTGACACTAATCAGCAAAGCACTCTGAGGTTTGAGGCCCAAGCAGAAATGAAAGTTGCAAGAGGGTGGATTTTGGGAGCTGTCTGGGGGCAAGAGACCGTGCAAACCTGCTGTCCCCTCACCATGAATTTTCACTCTACCAGTGAGTTCAGATAGCTCCCAACACTCAAAATATTTAAAAATATAGAGCTACCCTATAACCCAGCAATTGCACTACTAGGTATTTCCAAAAGATACAGGTGTGATGTTTCGAAAGGGCACATGCACCCCAATGTTTATAGCAGCGCTATCAATAGCCAAAGCATGGGAAGAGCCCAAATGTCCATAAACAGATGAATAAAGAAGATGTGGTAGATGTATATATGTATGTGTAGATGTATACATCTATAAATGGAGTATTACTTGGTGATCAAAAAAATGAAATCTTGCCATTTGCAACAACATGGATGGAACTAGAAGGTATTATGCTAAGCAGAATTAGCCCCTCAGAGAAAGACAGATATCCTATGACTTCACTCATATGAGGAATTTAAGATACAAAACAGATGAACTTAAAGGAAGGGAAGCAAAAATAATATAAAAACAGGGAGGGGACAAAACATAAGAGACTCTTAAATACAGAGAACAAACCGAGGGTTGCTGGAGGGAAGGTGGGTGGGGGATGAGCTAAATGGGCAAGAGACGTTAGGGAGGACGCTGGGATGAGCACTGGGTGTTATAAGTAGGGGAAGATGGGGGAGGGGAGGAGTGGGGAAGGGGGAAAGGAAAGGAAAGGAAAGGAAAGGAAAAGAAAAGAAGAAAAGGCTAAACTACAGGAAGGGAACTGGTCAGTTGTCGCAGCAGGTGTGGTGGGGGAGGGGCTTGGGAGAGGCTACAAAGTGGCACAGGGGGAATTTGGGGGGTTAGCTGACCAGGGCGGCCCCGCCCATCAGAGCTCCTGGAACTGCACATGAGAAACAAATTTTATTGCCTGTAAATAAAAGTGAACAAAAATATATCATAATCAATGACATGCAACCCAAGCAGGAAATAGTCATAGTCTCAAAAACTATGTCAATAGGAATAAAAGACTAAAAATAAATGAAATAAGCATCCAAGTCAAGGAGTCAGCAGAAGATTAAACTACATTAAAGGAACCCGGATAAAAGCTAGAAGAAGAGTAGATCCAAAGGGAAAAGCCGGTCGCCTGCCTTGCGGTACCGCTGGTGACCCCGAGCTGGCCCCGTCCTGGGAGGAAACGGATGAGAGCATAAATACAAGATTACAAATGGCGGAAACCATCCTCAAAACAGAAGACACTTTTTCTAGATCAGAAGGGACCGTTGCCCTGGGCACGCATATTTTTAAAAATAGAGGGGCTCCTGGGTGTCCGACACAGTTGACTCAGCGCCCCATGATCTCACGGTTCCTGAGCTCTGGATCTGAGCTAACAGCGAGGGGCCTGCTTGGGACTCTCTCCCTCTCTCTCTGACCTTCTCCTGCTTGCTCTCTCTCTCTCTCTCTCTCTCAAAATAAATGTATAAACTTAAAAACTTTAAAAAAATTACAAACCTAGAGGATTTCCTGAGAAGACCAAGTAGAGGAATTTCCATGAAAGAACAAAGAAAACCTCATCCCTGAAAGACAGGCCGAGGTGGTTACGCACGGGATTGTCCATCGGCCTGCAAGGGAGGCCATTCCATTCCAGTGGCACAGAAACTGTGCCCTGCACGGGCCTGGAAACGCTGGCTTCTGGGAACGAGGACCAGGGACACACAGAGCTTGGTCCCTGAGACGTGTTCCCAAGTGGAGGGACCAGGACCCCCACTCCCGGCACTGGGCCAGCTTCACGTGCTCCCAGCATCTGGCTGCACCGAGGGCCAGAAGCGTCCGGGCACCGGTGCAGGGGTGCTGAGGGCCAGGAGCCGGGCTGAGAGGCACAGCGGCAGCACCAGACGCTTCACGGCTGGGCCTGCCTGGAAACGCGGACTGAAGTCACCACGGAGACGGACAGAGAGAAAGAGAGAGAGAGAGAGAGAGAGAGAGAGAGAGAGAGAGAGAGAGACACCGCCCTGGCCACCGCGGGGTGTGGGTGCTGCAGGTAGCCACCGCGTGACCCCATTCCCCGCACCCTCCTGCGTGGGTCCGCGGCCGTCAGCGGGGCTGCCTTTCCCTCTTCTGAACACTTGAAAAGTACTGTAAGAAGTTGGCAAAACAACAGACGTAGGAGATGAAATGACCAGGTGTAGAGCAAACACGCCAGTGTGGACAGAGGGGCGGAAGGGCAGGTGTGGACCGTTTGGGGGATTCGCACGTGCGCTCACTACTGGAAGATAATAAAATGATCACCAGCGTTCACGTGTGAGAACGCCATGCTGGCCCCTCGGAAGAGTTCCCAGTTTTTTTAAATGAGTCTCAGAGCATTTTAGGGTGTGACGTCATGCTGTCTCTATGCTGTTTTAAGAGATTTCAGCACAAATGTGAAACGGTAAAAATATATATTTGCATTTCATTGATTTGCATAAATAAATTCTGAATGGGTATACAGAAAATCCTATGGTAGGTTTTACTTTATTTTATTTCATTTTACTTTATTTTTTATATTATTTACTTTATCTTATTTTATTTTACTTTATTTTATCTTTTTTATTTAATTTAACTTTAGTTTATTCTTCATGAGGAGGCTGAGGGGATATAGAGAAAGAAGATGGAAGGAAATGCCTCTATATAAAATTTTGAATGTATCTTTATTCAATCAAGTAAATATTTTTACTATCAGAAAAACCTCTCCACTCTTTAACAGATCAAGAATGAGAAAACAAAATAAATCGGGAGAGTGCCGGCATGATGATGTCATTATAAGGGTAAATGAAATGATATATTTCTGATTTTGTTTCCTATAGAAAAACATGTATTCTTTTCCGGGATCCGCAGAGTGTTCACAAAAATTGGTGATGCATCAGACCACATAGAAAATCTCACCAAATTTCAAGAGGCAGGAGTGGTGCAAGCCAAGTAATCTGACCACAGTGAAATAAAATTAAGCTGTGTTCAAAGAGAGATTTATATCCGTAAAAGCTTTTATTATTAAACAAGAAGAAATGAAAGCATTCAGTCCAGGAAGTTAATATAAGGAAAACAAAGCCAAAGGAAGGAAGTAATTTTTAAAAAAGAAAATTGATGGCAGGAGTAAAATAAAACCAGATTTGATATACATGTCCAAGAGCTTATAACTCTGAGGGGAAAAAAGACGAATGAAAATGCCAAACACCTGGCAATCCCTTAAAGAAAAATGAGAAAAATATAGACGTACAAAATAAAGGACGAGAAGACAGCTGGACAGAAAATTAAGTGAACAATATGGTTCACCCTGTCGTCATGAAGATGGTGACCTTATGATAACAAATATGAAAATCTTGCGGAAATGGATGATTATTTTGGGGAACAGTAATCTTCCAACACCGACTGAAGACTAAGTATACCGTGCATGTGTATAATGATCATTGAAAAACAAGGCAGGATTACCAGAGAAGGTGCGGGATTTTCTGGGCTAAGTACTTTCCAGCCTCCAAGGAATTGTGCATCACCGGGTTGGACACACCGTGGAGCGGAAGAGACCCCAGGAAGCTTCCCACTCGTTTCACAAAAGTTGGCATCGTTTCGATCCCCAAACCTGACTAAAGTGACGCAGAAACAAACATGGCCGGCCATGAGTGGGCTTATCAACAAAATACCAGCAGGTCCAGACCAAGTCCGTGGCCACCTGACAGCAGTTCACCATCAGCGACAATGATCCAAGGAGCAGAAGGGTAGTTTGATACGACACATCACGTTGACGGAGCTCAAACCCATGTGATCATCAAAGAAGATGCCCCGGGGAAAAGGTGTCTGAAGAAGATACACTATCTGTTTCGCAGTTAAAGAAAAAGAACACAGGAAAATGCCATTTTTAGGAAATCGAGATCAGAAAGCTACTTCTCTAACGTGTAACATAATTTAGACTTTCTCAAACTTTAGCCCACAAGCCATTTACATTAGGATGGTCAGGACACTCATTGAAAATGCAGTAAAGGTTCTTTTCTGTTGAGTTGACCATCTATTGCCACAATAATGCTTCGTAAGGAACCTCCCAAAACGAAGGGACTTAGAATACAGCCACTGAAGGTCTGTGTGGGGGGCATGTCCAGAGGAGCTGTTTCCTCTGACCTTGGCGGGGCTCCCTGGGTCCAGGTCTGGGCCATCTGTGGCTGGTGGCCCGAGTGCTCCCTCCATACCCCCGTTCCTCCTCCCAGGGCCAGCAGGGGCCTGGGCAGCTCCTCCTGCCTACGTTAGAGATGCAGGGACCAAGCACGGCCACAAAGACCCTTCTTAGGGCTCTGCTGGGGTCACACTTTATCACCTCATTGGCCTAAGCAAACCCAGTTTTAGGGAGGAGGCAAAGCAACCCCTCTTCCACACAGAAGCCCATTCCAAATTCCAACAGCAAAGGGTGTAGATGAAAGGGACGAATCAAGGCCATGTCTACATTTTTCAAATTTCCTACAATTATCATGTCACTCTTGAAATCTTTCTTATTAAAATAAACATCACGGAATTGAGATCCCTTGAATACGTGCCACGAGGAAGCACCAGCCGTCCTGGGCAGCGGGGGCAGGGAAGGACTCAGAGGTGAGGGTGGGTTTCTCTGTTTATGAAAGGGAAGGACAAGAAAGAAAGATAAACGGTAAAACCCTGGATTGTGAGGAACAGGTTCTGCGAGTGTCCACAGACGAGCAAACATTTCTCATAAACTTACACTCGAGAAATGAGCGAGGTCTTGCAATGTCTCCCATGAGCCTTACATGACGCCCAATGTCACATGATCACAGCTCAGCCAATGGTTCCCCCCGCCCCCACAGAACTGTGGGTGATTGGCAATGCAAGGTCACGTTTCCACAAAATCCTCAAAAGGAGGCGAAGACAAGTGTCACTGGATAGGCTTCTTGTTAAAGTCGCAGGAAAAGAAAGTACGAAGTATCCTCACGGCAAGTCTACACTGCTGTGCGCCGACACCCAGGCTCCCCAGCCGGCCGAGCTGACACACACAAACGACTGTGCCCACGTCACACAGCTGTGGACCCAGGCCGATGTGGGGCACGTGCCTGCTCGCTGTGAGGACGGGGCAAGGGGCCACCTGCGCAAGCTTCTGTTATCTTGTCTTTTTTTTTTTTAAATAATTTATTGTCACGTTGGTTTCCATATAACACCCAGTGCTTCTCTCCACAAGTGCCCCCCCATGACCATCACCCCCTTCCCTCGCCCCCTCTCCCTTCAGCCCTCAGTTTGTGCTCAGTATTCAAGAGTCTCTCATGATTTGTGTGTCTCTCTCTCCCCAACTCTTCCCTCCCTTCCCCTCCCCCTGGTCCTCCGTTAGGTTTCTCCTGTTCTCCTGTTAGACCTATGAGTGCAAACATATGGTATCTGTCCTTCTCCGCCTGACTTATTTCGCTTAGCATGACCCCCTCGAGGTCCATCCACTTTCCTACAAATGGCCAGATTTCATTCTTTCTCATTGCCATGTAGGACTCCATTGTATATATACCACATCTTCTTGATTCATTCATCAGGTGATGGACATTGAGGCTCTTTCCATGATTTGGCTATTGTTGACAGTGCCGCTACGAACATTGGGGTATGTGTGTCTTGTCTTTAAAATGAGAACAGTGACAAGTACTCAGAATGGCTGTTGGAAGAGTCACGTGTGTGCTCCGTGCACGGCCGGCGTGCTTACTGCCCACCACGCCTGCGGGGGCTGGCCATGCGCCGACCCGCCAGGACGCCTCGGGGGGACAGGTGCCAGAGGAGACCATCCTCTGTGGCCCAGGTGGCAGCGGCACAGACCTGATCTGCACTGTAGGGGACCCGGTCTGCACTGGGGGGGACCCGGTCTGCACTGGGGGGCTCTCGCTGCCATGGCCCCCTGGGGCCCATCATCCTTTGTGACTGTCCCACAGGCTACCAAACAAGTGCCCGATGCCATCAGAGGGAGGCCGTCCCCTCCTGCTGCCAGAGAAGGGTGCGCTCAGGGGGTCAGCTGAGGCCGCGCTCCCTCCCGCCCGCACCCCTTCCGTAAGCACACACAGCCTCCCTTTGTCAGCTCAGCTCGGGCGCCCAGCAGGGCAGCCACCTGGTTAAGTTCTAGGAACACCCAGTGGACTGAACGCAGTGTTTCCCTCGGAAAGTAGGTCTGCAGCGCGGGTCCACTTACAGCACATCCAGGCCAGCGTGCAGGAGGGCCAGCAGGGTTCATAAAGCCAGTGAAAAAAGTAAACTCTGCTGCTTCGACTCCCTAGAGTCGCATCGGAACACAGGTACCGGTGAGTCCTTGGGTGACGCACAGCCTCACGCGCCCGAGCCTTATGATGTGTGACTGAGGTCATAGCTGACCGGCCGCCAAGGCTGCGCTGTTAGAGCGAACACATCAGCGTTGAATTTCTTGGCCCTTATGTAACCGCTTTTGCTTAAAGGATCACTTGTCCTCATGCGGGAATGAGCGGCCACCTTCTGACAGCAGCGGGACCACCTCCCCCGCCTGGACGGGACAGACTCGGCGCCGTCATGGGTGGCAGAAACCGGGAGCTGACGTCCCTCTGGGGCCACGTTCAAAGGCTTCTCTTTGCTCCTAGCCTTCGGGACCTTTCATCTGGCGACAGAGCGGTCCTGAGCCCCCAGGAGTGCCATCAGTCACCGGAGGAGAGGCGCGGCCGTGAGATCCGGGAGCACCTGCCGCCGTGCTCCCCGGGGCTCATCCGTCCTCGTGTAGTCACATGAAGACAATTCTTGAAGAAAACATTTCAAAATAGGAACTTTTTTCTTT